>CAJPEV010000571.1:0-57572 GCA_905338385.1 Darwinula stevensoni | reverse complement strand
CCCGTCTCCTTCCCCCCCCCCCCCCCCCGTGAGCTCATGCACTTTTTCCTGCAATTTTCCACTCGTGCATCTGCAGACCAGCCATTGCGAGGATCCCTCTGCTCACTCGCCGTGGCGCTCGCGATCGCATCCCGATCGAGAGAGTCGAGTCGCTTCGACATCGAAAAGAACTGCAGGAAGAGGGAAAAGCCTCAGGGCTCCAAAGTCCGGTTGGACCAAGTGAGACAGGTGGGGCTCCAAGTCCGGTGGACCAAGTGAGATAGAGGGGCGTGCCAGAAAGTGGGATTCGATCGCGACACATTGCAACAAGCGGACGCTGTTTCGTGCCAAATTTTTGGCACTCGATCCACCATAACCGATGGACTTGGATCTCATTTCTGCGATTCGATTCCGAGTTGAAGAGACGCACACTCGCCGATCGGGATGCGAATCACGAATGCCACGACGAGTCGGCTGCCGACCTTTCTAAAGGACAGACGCATTTCGCGAGAACCATACACTCCCTGAAAGGAAATCATAAACATTTGGGGGGGGGGGGGGGAGATTCTTCTCAAATGAGCCACGCCCTCGCAGACAAACTCTCAGAGAACATTTAAAAAATTTGCACTCGTTCAACGACTCACGCATATTTAATGGCCGTTATGATCTGCATGGCGAGCAGGGGAACGAAAACGACGACGGTGCTGGCTTTCGGGACCCAAGTCGATCGCAGCCGGTCTTCGTAGAGATTGGGTCCGGACGGCGGGGACTGAAGGAAGAACTTCTCGTCGTAGATGACGATGAGGAGGGCGAAGCAGACGGTGAGGACGATCCCGTGGGTGAGGACGATGTCCATGACGTCCTCCATCTGAAATGCGAGAGGAATTTCGGTCGAGGGTTCCCGAGAGGGTCGGAGGGTTCCGGTTCTCACGTACGGAATGGGCGGCGCATTCCACCGTGATCGTGAGGGCGCTGAGCAGGGCTTGAATGAAGAGGTACACGATGAAGTAGGAATGCCTGAGCCGGATCTGGTATTTTTGGTAGAGGGTCTCGAGCCCGCTTTTCGTCCGGCAGATTTTCTGCAAGGAAGCGACGCGATGAACGCGGAACCGACGAGCACGAAAGCGGAACCGACGAGCACGAAAGCGGAATCGACGAGCACGAAAGCGGAACGACGAGCACGAAAGCGGTCGCACGGTCGCAACTTTACCCGCAGTTGAAGAAGGGACCAGTTGCGTTCGTTGTAGAGGGCGGAGATGGCATCGTCGATGTGATCCGTCCGATTCTCGTCGACGAGCTCGGGGACGATCACGAGTTCCAGACCCGTCGCGGACTTCTTCATGCTCTCCGGCGCGCCTCTGACATGGATGGAGGTCGGGGCTAGCGAGTCCGGTGAGAGGGAGCTGCACGTCGCGGCGCTCGCAGGGTCGATAAGACGACCGGAGCACGGGAGTAATCTGGAGGATTCCGATTCCGTCGAGCGCCACGAGACGGTTCGCGTTTTCTGATGTGCGGGCAGGCGAGAAAATGTTGTTGGTGCCTGCCTGTATCTGGGGAGATAACGCTCGGAGTGATTTTTTCGTCGCTCGAATGCAGTGATCCACGCTCTTCGAGTGACACTTGAACTCGAGTGGTCTCGCAAGGGATTTACAACCTGCATGCATGTCGACGGTAGAAGCTGCTCGAACGACTCGGGCAGGGGTGCATCGCGGTGCATCGCGGTGCATCGCGGTGCGTCAACGACGGGGTATCTCGAGGGGGAACATATTCGTCAACGGCGGCTTCTCGCGAGTCGATACTGTCGATGCCTTCGGGTCGACGCTTTTATCGGAGTGGTCGTTCCGCGTCAAAACGTCCGGATACAGGAAATTTCTTACTCTCTTCTCAGATTTCACTCGGCTCTTTCATATCGTGGAGAATGGTGCAAATCCAAAATTTTCGCTCCCGGCGTCGAATCGTCACCGAAATATCGTCGGTCAATGTCTTGGCAAAATGGTCGACAAGATGAGTAAAAAAAAAGTTCAACTCCCTGATTACTGCAAAATCAAAGGTAAGGTGTCGACCGAAAGCTCCTAAAAGGACTTTTCCCATGAATTTTCATATTAAGTAGTGTGTTTTTGGTTTAAATTTGGGTTTACATTTAAATTCAAACCCCTAATAGCACCGAAACGTTGGAATCCAACTCCGCATACGAACCACCCCGACAATGAACCCCCCTCGACATCGACCGAATGGATCCAAGGAACCCCAACAAGCGGAGCAAAAAAGGAAAGAATCGGTTGAACGGCGACGAGGCTGGAACGGCACTTGCCTTCTCCAGGTCCCTCGCGGGATCGAGACGGGATGGGAGACTGTCCTCCCTCGATCGCTGGAGGCTCTTCGAGATGGCATGGATACGGTTCGAACGCTGATTGGGGCTGGGTATCGGCGGGGTCATTCGAGAAGATACGGTTCAGGACTTTCCTCAGGACTTTCCAGCCCTGCAGGAGCCGGTTTGTGACGAATCCAAAAGCTACCAAGACTCCGTTGCCGGCAGAGCCCGTTCGATTCACCTCCACGAAGAATCTTCGCACTTTTGTCCATTGTTATTGGCAAAACTCAAACCCAAATAAGATGAGACATCGTCAAGGATGCGACGAACCACGAGGAAGGCCAGATGAGGACACTTTTTCTTCGTTTTTTCTCGTGCTCGAGGGATACTTATTTCGCTTCATCTGCACACAAGAGCGATCGATACGAAATTCTGCGATTTTTTGTTTCATCTTTCGAGTGCTCTGACCACGTGTGCGGTGCACTTCCGAGAGATATCAATAGCAATAAATATAAATAGCAATGGACATCTATGGGAAAGCGGAATCCCTCCAAACCGTTACTCGTTATTTAACGACGGTCAACGTAACACGGATGGATCGGATTATTCCTCGTGCAAGTGGCTCACCGACTCTAAATAGCTTAACCCCTTGGCCACGGGATCGACTGAGCCAGCCCCAACGGTATTATTCCAGCCTCAGCCAGGCGCTAAGTCCCACGACGTAAATATACGTCATCCGTAGGAAGGTATTGAGAAACAGGTATGAAGAACGAAAAACAGGTAGTGCTATGATTTTCATCATAGCTCTACAACTTTGAAAATCGAGATAATAAATCGCGTATATATACGTCATCCGTAGGAAAGGGGTTAAAACAGGAAAACGACGGATCTGAGATTCAATTCAAGAGGGACTACCATTGCCATTGCCAAAAGTAGGTAAAAATGGCGGCTCAAATGATGCAAATAGCACTTCAGTTGCATGGAAGGGCAGCCGAAAAACGCATCTCACACATCACTGGAATGGATACGAACCGAGAGGCTTGCCACTATTGGGCGAATTGGGCGATGCCGACGACGGAAGAAACCGAGGAAACTCGACTTAGCGTGAAACCCACAAGATGAAGACCGACAAAGGCGACAATATTTTCAGATCAAACAAGGAAGAAATTTTTTGACATGATCTTCGCCCTGCGATCGACCGTCTCTTTGAAAATGTTCAATTTTGGTCCCCAGATGGACGAGGAACAGCTCGGCATGATTTTTCCAGGTATTAAATCCGAGCTGGAAATTCATGAAAATGGCTTCAGGGGAAATCCAGGGGTCGAAGTGGCCCTGGTCCATAACGACTCAAAAAACTTGGGGACGACAATGACACTGAGGACGCACTCCTCTTGGTCGATGAGCATTACAATACATTTTTTTTTATAGCACTACATTATTATTCACGCGAAGAGCGAATGGCACAGCCGGAAATAATTTCTCGGAAGTCCGTATCGGAGATGCGAAACGAAAGCACTTCGCCTTTTCCGAATTTTCATACAGGAAGGGGAGATCCCCCCCCCCCCCACTCGCTCGCGCTTTCCCGACGGGAAGGAGGTTGGAACGGTGGAGGAGGATTTCGACGATCCGAGAGCGATGCTCTATCGCTCGACTCCCGACTCTTGGAATCGGAGGGCCTCCACCGGCCTCCACTCGAGCGGGGAATCCCCGCGTTCCTCCCTCGATCGGCCGTCTGCTAATCCACAGAATCCATTTTCTGCCTTTCCCGTTAGTCCACAGAATCCATTTTCAATGTTTCCTGTTGGAAATTTCAGGTCGTCTGGGGGGATCTCCCCTTTAAGGAAAATAATGGAAACCTGCTGCACTTACAGACCGCCTTCGCAATGAACTTCTCGCATTACGTCTCTTGCACTAACACTTCCTGGCGACTCTCTAAAAGTTGTCTTCGCCCTTTTCTTGAACAGATTATGTTCACTCGATGCAAAGGAACAGTGAAACGATGCAGTTAACCACCACGCAATGAACACACAAATACCTGAGACTTCTCAGCATTCAAGAGTCCATCCAAACCCCTGCGATAACGTTTAGGCTAATCTATGAATGGATTGAGCCAGGATTACGCCTAAGCAGGAACGGCTGTGTCCCAGGCAGAGGCCTACCTTTCGCAGCAAGTTGCGGCTTTTCGTACAGAAAACTCATTTTCAGAGTAATTACCTGCTTCTCTGCAATTCAATTGCTCATATTCCGAATGGGCTTCGTCGCACACTCGTCTATCGTCGTGGCGTCCAGGCTTGCAGGTGCGTTAGGGATGGCATGGAGAGGCGCGACTGAATGTCCAATTCTTTGCCTCCACTGGCCACCGGCCATCTCGCTGGGACCGATTTAGAACGCATTCTTTCATTGGCTGGTCAAGATGTAAGCATTCGTGTGATTGGTCGATTGATATAACATCGTATTAGAGGATTTGGGCATATTAGATCTATTTTCATCGCTCTTGTTTGCGGCTCACTTCACACGAATCGCGCGGAATAAGGTGAAATGCATGCTGGCTGACATGGAATGGGAACAAGAAGTTTAACATTTTTAGAAAAAAATTCAGATACAACTTTCGCACTCCAAGATGAATATTTGAAGCTCCTCCTCGGGGGGGGGGGGGGGGGGGGGGGGGGGTGGGGTATCGTCGAAATCCTCCTCCACCGTTCCAACCTCCTTCCCGTCGGGAAAGCGCGAGCGAGTGGGGGGGGGGGGAATGGTGTCAGGTGTCATCTACACGCAGTCGTGTATTCTTACGTGTAGCTTACTCCGTGGCATGTCGCGTGTGGTCTCGCTCCCAATTCGTCGTTTGCCCATCCTTTGCCTTGCCTTTCACCTTTTCAGTGTCATTTGAAGCCCTTTCACCTTTCACTGCGAGCATATTTAAAAAGCTGCGTCTTTTGTGGCTCAACAAACCTGCCGCCAAGGCGAACGAAGCGTCCCAAGTTTTGCTGAATTCGGTGTAGCCAATTTACTAGCTTCGTCCCAGGACCACCCAGGCAATCAAGGCAATCGTGAGTTTAGGATTATATTAGGATTGAGGAGAGTGCTATTCGCAAGAGTAGGGAATGTTGTTCGAGCAGAGCACTGCCCCTCGGTGTTCACGATGGGGGAGTGACACGAAGCAAATTCTTCACAAAAAAAGGAAGGCGGGCGGTACTTTAGCTTCGTATGTCGTATTTAGACGCACGCGTAGGGATTCTTAAAATTTTCATTTTGCTAGAAAGTCCAACGCATTCTTCTCTTGCACGGATAGGTGTGGGCACGTACATAGCAATTTGTTGTAGCAACACTTGAGCTTCCTTTTCTATGGTGCGTTGAGGTTTTGTACTTGGTACTTCTTCGGGTTTTGCACTTGAAGTCAACAACAAAATATTCGCGACTAATTCCGGCAACGGCGTTCGCGCCTGCTCGTTCAGAGATCACGGGGTTCGGCGAAGATCACACCTGACACGATTATCAGTTGGGCCTCGTTAGCCGATGTGAACCTCTTTCCGTGATCCCACGGATTAGTGACATGGCTTAGAGATAATCTCCTCGCCCTTGCGATTTTGTCGGATCGGGGAAATGCGGGAAACGCGATCGACAGTCTCTCGTTTGACGCCGGCGTCCAGTTTTTGTCTGCTGCAATAATGCACTTTTCCATCGAACATCGCTTCCGATTTTTCTCAACTCCTGAAGATCTTGCGCGACTTTCGACTTTGAAATGAATATTCGAAACACCTCTGTCTCTAGAAATATCCAAAAAATCGGGCCAATCGTCGAAAACGAGAGAGAATTCCACTCGAAAAGGTTCTCGTCGACGGAGAAACCAAGCTTCGGTCTTCGATTTCCACGCGATCCCCGAGGGAACCAAGGACGGACTCGAAATCCCGAAGTCCTTTGGCGACTC
Organism: Darwinula stevensoni; assembly: GCA_905338385.1. Taxonomy (NCBI): domain Eukaryota; kingdom Metazoa; phylum Arthropoda; class Ostracoda; order Podocopida; family Darwinulidae; genus Darwinula; species Darwinula stevensoni. Next base: position 51,357 of record CAJPEV010000571.1, on the reverse strand, counting down.
GAAGGACGACCTCGGATCTGGACGGCATCATTCCTTAACATCATTCCTTAACATCATTCCTTAACATCTGCCCGAGCGAACGACATCGAGCAGATGCAAAGAGCGTTTTCCGAATTTTTCTGCGTGCCGAATGCACGAGTCACTCGCTCGCTCTCGCCACCTGCCTTCATCACAGGCGTCAACAGGCGCATGGGAAATCCCATTATACCAGGAATAATGTTTTCTTGGGGGGGGGGCCCAAGAAAACATTATTCCTGGTTCTAACCTCCTCGAGACTCGGTGTAGGACTCAACGTTTTTACCTCTCCTCAATTCGTATATCACTAGATTGCTGAATGAAAGTCGATTATGAGGTTTTCCACTCACACAGATAGCATCTATCACTCGTCACACCCCTCCCTACTTTCTTCTTGTGTGTTGCCGACCCAGGGAATCCATTTGTTCCGCACCGACTCTCCGATCTCATGATGAACCAATATTATTAAACTAGCCGCTACCCGTGAAATATTCACGTCTTCCCTAATTGAGATTACCGATTTCTGTTCTATACCGTTCAAAAGAAGCACACTACTTTGGAATTGTGAATATGTGCTAAATAATATTGAGACAATCATCCTCCCCCCCTCCCCCAAATTCCCTCTATGCCAAATTTCAGGGGTTTCCGTTCCATGATATTCAAATGAGACACCCCGTACGAATTCGAAACTCTCGGGTATCTGATGAAGGAGGGGGAGATGCTTCCCATCCTCAGAGTCCCCAATTTCCCGATATAAAACAATATTCAGTGAGTTCTGTCTCAGAATTCTCAAGGGATCACGTTCGAATTTGAAACTGCCACGCTTTGGATCGATAATAGGGGATGCGTTACGTCATCAGGGAACCCTCAATTGGATGCATGCAAATTTCAGCGAGTTCCGCCTCGTAGTATTCGAATTTCGAACACCCGGGTATTGGATAGAGTCTGATTTTGAGCCATCCAGAGATGCAAATGGACTCTTTCGGATCGACCGGACCCGCGGATCGGGCGTGGAGCTCGGTTGGGAATCAAGATTCCGGTTGGGTACAGGCCAATACTCCATCAGAGGGGTCTTTTTCTCCAGCCTATTACATCTATTGGCTAAAAAAAAGTCTTCCTGCCAGCGTTCGGTGCGATCACGTCATTGAAAGACTTCAATACGGGCAAGCAACTGTCAGCGTAACGTCGCGAATGAGAGCGCCGAAGAGGCCGGCACGAACGTGACGTCATGGGATGCTGGAAGCGTCAGCAGAGGCGCTTAGAAAAACGACGCACCCGGAAACCCCGAACGCTGAAGCTTAGAGCCCTAAGTGGGCTGCAGGCCGGCCCGACACGACCCGCGGTTCGGGTTCGTGAAGTGAGTCCGACGATCGAGTTTCGGGTCGGGAGGAGCCACGACTGGAATAGGCCCGATCGGGTCGGGTGAGGAAAAGTCGACCCGTGCAAGCCTCCACGACGTCAGCTATTGTTATATGGATGGAGTAAGTGCAGATCATAAGAAAGACGATCCTCGAGTCAAAACGATGGCGAGATAATCGTATAAATGAAAGGCAGTTAAACCAACATCAATATTGAATCTGAATAATTTTCGTTCCTTCACCCATTCGCATCGAGCGTCTCGTAGGCCTATCTGACCTAGAATTCTGTTACCCTAGTCTGACGCGAGGGGCCTATGGTCTTCGGCCATAGTAAGTGGAGAGACATGGGACGATGCGTACCAGTACGTCGTTTCATGCGGATGAATTAATTACTCGAACGAAACAGTTAAAATCGACTCACAGCAGAGAAGAAACGTACATAGGGTCAGTGCTGCGAATGTCCGCATTCGAAGCAAAATTTTCACTTTCACCTCGCCTGGTGATTTCCATAATGGAACTTCGTTCTTATGTCAAATACCTCCTCGTACCGTGCACATCGAGTGTCCTGAGCCTTTCCTCGTCGAGGGCCTGGGTCAAAGGCGAAGTCGGGAATCTCGGCACCCCTACGTATCGCCGCTCTTTACGACGAACTTGAACATGAACGAAAACGCCGTATCGCAACTGGAGGAACCACATCTTAACGACCTCGGCTTAGCCGAGCTTATCGTCTCGTGGGGGAGGTCGGGAGGAGGGGGAGGATGATTGTCTCAATATTATTTAGCACATATTCACAATTCCAAAGTAGTGTGCTTCTTTTGAACGGTATAGAACAGAAATCGGTTAGGTAAAACCGTTGAAAATTGGATTTCACGTTACGAAATTTCGATATCACTACGAAACGATGATTTTGAAGCCGACGGAGAGAAACGTTCGTTTCATCGCTTCAAAGGAACCTGGGCCGGGAAAGACTAAATTGACGCGGAATATCAAATTCCTGAAGTGGACTGAGTGACGGATCCCAAAACAATCCTTTGGAGTCGATTGTCATCTTTCGCCGAGGCGATCCGATCGAAATTCCAGGTCAACCATCCAGAAACCCAGATATTTGTGAGAACGCGGCTGTTCGTCTGAATTCTCTTCATAAATTCCGAGTTGCTCAGCCGGGGCAAGAAGAAATGAAGAAATGAGGAAGAAATGGTGAGAAGGAATATCCTCATGGCACTCATGAAAATCACGTGATTTGCCATGACCATGACAAACAAGCTCCCTTCCTCTGATTTGGAGATAAAGCAACACAGAACGAGGACGACTGACAGTGAACGCATATTCTCATTGCCATTTCAAAATGACAAATGACGCATGTTAACAATTTCCGTAAATGATAATATATTCAATATTTTCACTACAGTCGCATTCCTCCTCGCTTCTTCCCATGCGACGCATTCCCTTCCGCAATTTAAGGGATATATTTTTTATGAGCAATTGGTTACAAAATGTTGACATTATGCTTCAAATAATATCATAACGTCGGAGGAAGACCAAGAGCGAGAATGGAGCAGTCGGGGCATGTGTATGCCAGTGACGTCATTTTCCCTAGGGCTCGAACCGTCATTATTCGGGGCTTCGCTCTCGACCCAACCTGGCGGCAAAAACTGTGCCGAACACGAAACGAAGGAAGTGTTGGTGTGAAAGAAGATGCGCGGCTGTCCCGATTCCCCGTGGCGATCTTGTGTTTCCTGAGGAGCACAAGCGAACCGAAAGAGAAGAGTTCAAGACCTCAAGACGACCGCATACGAGTATTTTCTACTCGGAGAAACTGGCAGTTTCTTGGACGTTCCGAGCACCGGTATGCCGATGGCACACATGAGACCGTTCCACCGCTGTTTCAGCAGCTGTATACCATTCGTGGAATTGAAAACCAATAACTCCGTGCCTCTGGCGTATGCATTTCTGGGAGACGAGAGGAAAGAAACGTACGCCCGTCTGTTGAGGAAGGTGAGAGAGTCCGAGGATCAATTATGACCGACTTTGAGATGTCGATGATAAACGCGATCAACGGTGAGTATCCACTTGCAATTCGTTGTGGCTGTTTTTTTTCCATATTTGCCAGTGTATTTGGCGAAAACTACAAAGAAACGGCTCGAAAGAACGGTACGAGAGTGATTCCGATTTTGGTTTAAAAGCTTCGCATGCTTTCCGCTCTGGCTTTCGTTCCGACTGCAGAAGTCGTCGACACTTCCGACGCTCCGTGCGACAGCAATGTTTCGCCCCGAGAAGCCCAGCCGGTCCTCGATGACTTCGAGGACAGCCGGTCCTCGAAGACTTCGAGGACACGGATCGAGGCCGTCGTCAGGGTCGCCGATTTTTTGCACATGGAATGTGGAACTGCTACGATGGTGTGCTTCAGGGGCTCCCAAAACAACATCGAGGATTCCAGCAACAGACTTCTGCAAGTCACTTGGAAGTATCTGGAAGTTCATTTCTGGAATCGAGAAGGAGAAGAGCCTGAATGAGGCACCAGCGAAGGAATATCGGGATCGTGCAGAAAGGTTGTTGGCGGTTGGGATCAAAATATATAAGCATTTGTGACTACTTGCGTGGAGTTGCGGGCAACATTGGACACTAATGATCCGGTTTAAAAAAGACTTCGTATGGAGCGATTTCGCAAAGTCGTTGCTCGAAAAATGTGTAATTCGAAAAACTGGCTTTTCGGAAAATTGATTTAAAAAAAATTAACCTGTTGTAATTAATTAAATTAATTAATTAATTACGACAACGCTTTACTTACAGCCCTACTCCTCTTCGACACTCTTCAAGGGTCAAGACTCACAATATGCCATGTACACGGTGGGACAAAAGTAATGTGTGGAACAGGTTTTAAAAAATTTTGTTACGGAACGATTCGACCGATCTAAAAATGGCCAAGTTGAAAACAGAAGGGCGAGTATTAGTGTTGAAAGTGCGGCATAAGACCAAAAGTGCAGCTGCAGTACTCGATGCAAGGAGAAGTATGGAAATCTTCCGTCGCGTATTCGAATGGCTATCCCAGCAATCAAGGGAAATCGCGTCCAGCATCCCCGTCAATCACCCGTGTGAACCTACTTTCGGCTCACCCTGTATTTTGCAGGACGACTCGATGGTTACAACTGCACTGCCAGAGGAATCCTCCGCTCGATGCGCCCTCCCTGGCCTTCCACCTCCTCTCGTGTCATCCATTCATCCATTCATCCAAACATCCATTCATCCATTCATCCATTCATCCATTCATCCATTCATCCTGGGTCTTTCGCTCTTCCGTTGCCAGCGCGGCTTTCAACATTTTTGCCTCGCTAACCTGCTCTAACTTCGATGTCATTTATGCAATTGTTAAAAAAAATAGAATCGGTACGTCGGCGAGACGGGTAGACCTTTGTGAGCAATCGCGCTGAAGAGCACGTTCGTCATGCCAAACTAATGTATAACGAATCTACTGGCTTTTTCTCACATAGTCTGTAGGTTAGATCTTATTATTTCACGTTAAACTCCCCGACTCCCTTCGATCATAAAGTGAGAAGTTCTGAATGAAAAAAAAAGGGAAACCCGCCATCAACTGCAAAACCTAGCTCAATTCCCTCGTCGATCGTAAGCAACTGATTCGGCGGCGTGATGGAAGCAATTCCTTGGCAATTAATTCCTTGGCTAATACCCTCATTAACGTTCCTCGAGGTTAAGGGGATGGATCCACCCTTCTTCAGGGGGTCTTCAGCATCCAAACCGCATGAAAAAAAATTTGCCTCTTACCTTTTCTCATTCATCTGGAATGAGGGTGTCACAAAACACGTTTATTCTGTACGAAACTCCACACGCTCCGTAAGACACCTCCATAATCACCTGCTAACTCTCTGATGATGACCTGTGCTTGGAGAGTCAAGAGGTGTCAATCTTTCGAAGGTGAATTCCCCTCATATTTACACATCACTTTTACGATGCAATGTTCGTACCCGACGTTTCAAGCGACCATGTATGATGTGCAGAGTGTTTTGTGACTTGTTGAAACTACTCTTACTCTTAAACATATTGCTTTCACCTATATAATAATAGGCGACGTCCTCCTGTCCTCCGTAGGCCCTTGCAAGGGAATTTTCCTCACCCGGCCCCGATCGGGCCTATTCCAGTCGTGGCTCCTAACGACTCGTTCGTCGGACCGAACTTTACGAACCCGACCCTTGGGTCGTGTCGGGCCGGCCCGAAGCCCGCTTAGGGCTCTAAGCTTCAGCGTTCGGGGTTTCTGGGTGCGTCGTTTTTCTAAGCGGCCCTGCTGACGTTTCCAGCATCCCATGACGTCACATTTGTGCTGGCCTCTTCAGTTCACGACGCTCCGCTGGCAGCCGAATGCCCGTGAATGACGTCATTCAATGACGTGATTGCGTCGAGGGCTGGCGGAAAGAGTTTTTTTGTCAGCAGCTGTAATAGGCTGAAGAAAAATATCCCTCTGATGGAGTATTTGCCTGCACCCAACCGGAAACTTGATTCCCAACCGAGCTGCACGCCCGATCCGCGGGTCAGGACAGTCCGAGAGAGTCCATTTGCATCTCTGCATTCATTCACTATCTAATACCCGGGTGTTCGAAATTCGAATTCTACGAGGCGGAACTCGCTGAAAATTTGTATGCATCCTATTGAGTGTTCCCTGATGGCGTAACGCATCCCCTATTATCGATCCAAAGCGTGGCAATTTCAAATTCGAACGTGATCCCTTCAGAATGCTATGAAACAGAACTCACTGAATATTGTTTTACATCGGGAAATTGGGGGTCTCTGAAGTTGGGAAGCATCTCCTCCTTCTTCATCTGATACCCCGTACGAATTTGGAACTCTCAAGTGTCTCATTTGAATATTATGGAACGGAACCCCCTGGAATTTGGGGGAGGGGGGGGGGACGAGGGGATTGGTTCAATATTAAGGCAATATTCAAAATTCCAAAGTAGTGTGTTTCATTTGATCGGTATAAGACAGAAGTAGATTAATATCAATCAGGAAGACGTGAATGTTTCACGGGTAGCAGCTAGTAAATAATTTCCTTTTATTTTATATCCTCAAGCGGCTTATCCAGCCTTAGCTTTAGTTTTTTTTTGTGATCAAGCTTCACTCTCACTCAAATGCACCTTTCGAAAGGGCACCAACAACTTAAGTTGCTCGTATTAATAGACTTCTCCCCCCTCTCCAACTGCGCCATAATTCTGTACCAGTAAAGACGATGGGGCACCTCCGGTAAAAGAAATAGAAAGGCGCGAATAAATGCATTCGCAAGGCAAGAGAGTCGCCCAAGAATTGGGAAGAAGCCGAGTACAAAATCGATTCAATTCATGAATGGACTTCACGTTTCCCAAGTGGGCCTATCATGGACGTGTCGTAATAACCAATAAGCAGATTGCCCCAAAACCCTGGTAATATCTTAGCATATTCTGACCTTTCACCTGGCTTCCTCTCGAGACTTGAAACTCTCCTTAGAAACACCGTGTGGCGAGGATAAGATTGGCTTCATCCTGGATGCCTTCACCTCATCCTGGATGCCTTCACCTCATCCAAGCCTCATTCACCTCATCAAAGGTGGACGAGACCTTGACTCCCTTCGAGCGAGGAGATTCTCCTTTCCAATTCATTTTTGTAAAACCTCCTCTTACTATGACAAGTATTACATTTTTTTCCATCTGCTCAGCTTGTGACTTCCCCTGAGGAAGTCTGGGGGGGGGGGGGGGGGGATCTTACTTCTAACTACACCACCCAAAAGACACGAGACAACTCCCAAATACATTACGGCAATAGCAACACTATGGTTTTCTCTTAACCTCAGTTGCAAGTCTGAAGACCTTTCCCCCACTAAAACCCAGGGCCTTTACCAATCACAGAAAGGTTAACCTCCGGAATACATAGACTCCTTGGACCTACATACCATCAGGAAAAAAAAATTCCACCCGACAAAGCAATGCAGAACGCAAACTTTTCCTCCATTTTCTTAATACAACTTCCAAGAAAAAAAGCGAGTTGACTTTGACATATTTGACTCAAGAAAAACATATGACCTTGGATATGACATCGACTTCATTCTAAGAGTCTCTAAGAGCAAAATATTCAAATCCTACACGTCGTTCCGTTCAGACAAAGGCGACGGAGAAAAGCACATTGGACTGTTCAGAGATTCCCCGAAGAAAAAAAAATCCATCAGTTCAACTGCATCCTGGGAAAAAAAAAGCGATAAATTTGACTGACTTCTGGGGCCCAATTGTGGGATTGGGCGACGACGGGGGAATCAAATCAAAATCTCATCCTTCAACCTCATCCACTTCATGCCTTCCTCTTTTCCCGTGGGTTTTACTTTGCTTCACTGATATTGTGATTTCTATGCGATTCCAAGAGGAAGTAGCCGTGCAAACCCCAAGAAAGGCCATCTACGGCCCAGCCATTCAGAGATGAGGTGCAATCCATTCCAAAATCATCTGCTCGAGCTGCAGAACCACCCATCCAATCCAAAGTAAGAATTTCTGGTGAATTTGGACATCAGTCGAACCTCATATCGGGAAGGTGAGAGCGAAATGAAGTGAGCGGGGCGGGGCGGGGCGGGGCGGGGCTTAGCTTCCGGAAATCCGGATCCGGGTGTGGATCCGGGTTCTCCGGAAAGGACTCTCATCGTCTTACTTTTCCTGGATAATTTCCTTGCTCTGGAGTCAAGTGGGGTTTTTGGATGGAAATATATGTTGATGACCGTGTTGCGTTTCATCTACTCGCGTTTGACTCGACGTCCATCGTCGTAACGTCGGCGAGGCCGAGGAAATGTGCGACACGATAGAAAGCTGGGGGCGAGACAGAGAAATGGCGAATGGGATCGAATCGGGTCGATTAGCACCGCATTCTCTCCGAGTGCAAAAAGTTCTTTTCGATCATCATCTCATCGTATGAGGGCAGGAGACCACTAGCCCGAAATGGGCTTACGCTGACAAAAATACAGGGACCAGGATAAAAAAAAAAAGGGGACAGCGGAACAGGATTCACGAGAATAGGCGGTATAAGTTTTTTTTTTTCGATAAGTCAATCCCTCTACAGAGGTGTTAGGTGTGACGTCAAACGATAACGAATAACGATAACGAATGCGATGAGGTGGGGAACCCGATTTAACGGGTTTTTGCTATATAATATTATTTATTTATCTTCGCTAAAAACGAAATTGAGACCCAGAATCTCCTAAATCTTCGTCTTTGTACAGCTTTGGGTTAGGATGCAACATCTTTCCTCATCTCCAGCATCTTTCCTCATCTTCGTCTCCAACGATTACTTGGGACTTTGAACCCGGCGAGGGGAGCCTGACCCAGGCAACCTGGCGATAAGCCGGATCGTGAAACTTAAATTCAAAATTTTAAAACTTAAAAATTTTAAAAATTGAAAACTTAAATTGGTAAAAGCGATTTCATGGATGGTAACACTGCCTCGGGATGTTTCAATCCGCCAGGAAAAAAATTTTCTGCAGCTTCATGCCCAAAATGGGATCCCAACGCGATTTATCATATATTAATAGAAAAGGAAGTTGGCTCGCCCAGTCCAATATTGGGTCTATATAATAAATAAATAATCTTATATTTCTCTATTGAAAATTTTCAGAGAACCTTCATCATTTAGCGTTTCCCCATCAATTTGCCTTTTGAGCATACAAAAGCTGACATGAGTAAGTAATTCCCCGATGAGATTCAAATCCTTGAGTATGGCATGGTTTTTGATATTCCCTTGACTTGGTTCTTGTCAACTCCTATCTGGAAATGTGCAGGAAAATGGCCAAGTTCTTGATGAGGTCCAGATCGTGTTCCAGAAGTGGGCCGAGCAATGGGGGGCAGGGGGGGGGGGGAGAGAGGGGACAGGGGGGGGGGAGGGGGGGCAGGGGGAAGAGGGGTCGGAATGAAACATCTTAGAGGAAAAGAAAGAGATTCAAATCGGTTATTCCAGTCACGTGATAAGAGAAATCGGAGCAGATACAAGTCAGAGGACACAAGTACTAACCGTACTCGCATTTCGTCTGGGTGATGTCCTGCACCCGAATAAGCACATTTCCTTCAAATTCCGCTCATCAAGTGGATACATACAAATGGAAATACTCAATTAATTTTCATGGAATTGCGAAGGATGGGTGGAAGTGGGAGACCCGAGGCCAACATCCTCTCTCTCTCTCTCTCTCACTCGCTCTCTCTCTCTCTCTCCCACTCGCTCTCGCTCTCCCTCTCTCTCTCACTCGTTCTCTCTCTCTCTCTCACCCGATGTCCCTGCTCCCATGCTTGTCCAACTATTACATTTGTAGTTAGCTTCATTGAGATGAGTTTAGCCGGTGAGTAACTTTCTTTATTACTGCCCAAGCATTTCTATCTTCGAGTGGGAAACGGAATCCCTTTTGCCGGGGATTCCATTTCCTTATCTTCAGGAAGTGAAAGCGGATGGAGATTTCCAACTTGTTGAACAGACAGACAGGATGAGACTCCGAGTGGCTTCTTCCCTTCTGGAAGGGAGACCTATTCAAACCACAGCCGGTGTCGCCATTCGACGAGAAAATATACTGCCATAAAACTAGGCTAAACCCGGATCCGATGTTCATGAGGCCCATTTACTGCACGTAGTCTAGGTCTACTTCATACTCAAGGGTACCGCTCACGACGATCTCCGTTTTTTGGGTTCTTTCGCCTTGCAGGCAAAGGGTTTAGGCTAAGGTAACCGAGGCTTAGGTCAGAGCGGCGGATCGACGGGGTAAAATGTCCGATACGCAATGTGTAAAGTCTGGCATTTTCTTATTTCAGTCTGTAAAGTGTTCTCAAAGGGCAGGATTGCTTCAGCCAGAGTAAATACCAGGCCCGGACATTAAGAAATTTACAGAAGGAATTGATCATTCTTTCGCTTCTTATTTTTGGAGCATCTACTGCGTCGATGCTCTGCTTCATCTTGAAGCGACCAATAAGAATACTATACTTGCATTTATATCAAGATTTTTATTTCAGGAATCCGACACCTGATCGTACGTCGAGAGGCCATGAACCACGCGAACAGGTTGTCTCTATCGATACTTGAAAAAATCCGGTAAACCAGGTCCTCGTGGCCATCGACCGAGTGTTTCAAAAGTGACTGGCCGAATGGGAATTCTCTTAAATGCTCGAAATGGCGTCCCTGCACTGCGACGCGGTGTTCGACACGGCGACTGAATTCATCTCCGACGGCTGCAAGCGTCTGGGTGATACCCAGGATCGTTTCTTCAATCCGTTCGAATTCCACGGAAGAAAAGTGGAAGGGTTCTAGGTCTGGGGGCCGCGGTGGACAGGCCATAGGTCCTACCCTTTCGATCCGATGGTCACCGAACGTACTTAAGCCTTTTAGTGCCTCGGGAACTATACCATACGTCCGGAACGCATGTTACGTTTTGGACTTGGTCTCAGAAGCACCCGCACGGGCACGATCCGTTCGCCGAGGCGAAGTTGCAAGCAAAGTACGCACCGGTGCGGTAGAATCGACAGATCATCGTTACGATTTGTTGCCGACATCGGATTGGCCGCAGTGGACCCTCGGTCGAACGGCCAGCGAAGTCGTCAACTTGCAACTTGCTACTATTCAGCAGTCGGAAGCTGCATCATCCCCGTCCGCAATTTCGCTCCAGCCGAGTCCCGTCGTGCGAAAGAGCACGTGGTCTCTCGCATGCGTTGCTGCCTGAAAGTCGATGGACGCCACGTGGAGGGCACACGTTTCTTCTCGTTACGTGTAACTCGGTCCAATAGAGCTTCTATGGTCGTGATGTTCCATCTCTATGCGTGTTGTATACTGTAACATGAATGGGCGAGGTATCGCCCATTACCTTTCTTCAACCCCTTCCGGCGACAAAATTCAACCGTCTCGTATTCCTCTCTGAGAGCAAAAACAGGAATGAAATTCGGCGTGCTTCTTCCTTTCCCAACACGGAATCGCTCCAGCAAATTTGAAGTTATATCTCCCCAGGGTTGCGGAGAACCCTGAATCTCGCTTCTGGGAGATGTGAATTTCGTTCCGGTATTTTTTTTTCACCCACCAAATCAAAGATATTGACCTGGAGATGACACAAAGTCCCCCTTTTTTTTTGCTTTTAGTGTACCATTTCTCCATTAAAAAATGAAATTAGATGCCGTTAATTTAGGCTTAGCGCAATGACTCCGGTCCCGTCCTCCAGTGTTGCCGGATATCATGCCGGCGTTATGTCCGATTCATGGCTTCTTCAGTCTTAGCATCGTTGTCTGGATCTTCTCTTTTTAATTTAGGAAACATTGCTGTGCTGAATTCATGGGGTGAGCTGAAATTGAAGCGGTGTTTTGCAGTGGCCAATCGATTTGGTGGAATACGGAGATATATCTAATCTGACATCCTTAAATTAACACGATGGCGACCAGCTCGTTTGTCATGCTTTCTAAAGGCATTTTCTTCTCAGAACGAGTCGAGACGATTCGAGGAACTCTGGATAGGCCTAATGTTCCCCGACCGCACTGAAATCTCATGAAACACGAAGGTGAAGATGGGTGAGGGTGAGGTTGAAGAAAGGTAAACCATTGAAATTGGTTTTCACATTCCTACATTTTAAAATTAGACAGAAAGTCTTCCGGACACGTGGTATATAATCGACGAAGCCTACGAATCGGCCTCGTGGCACTAAAATGGTTAACCCTTACGCATCTGTTGAATTTTCCGGCTATCAGTTTTAGAATTCCGCTACCGTTGCCCGACGCTTACTAGCCTATGCCTATCTAACGTCACCAACACGGTATTTGCCATGTATCCAAGGTCGCCATCAACATTTCACGACTCCCTCACGGGCTAACCATGGGAGCTTGGAGGCAGCCATGCTCCCGGTGCATGGCGTCACGTATGTCGTCACTGACCAGAAGGCGGGATCATCCTACTTTGTTGCGTACAATCCCTCTGCCGATCGGAATGAGGCTCGGTCGTTAACAGGCATACTTCGCGCTCAGCCAGCACAATCTCGTATTCGCGCAACTTTAGTTTTATTCCTCAACCATCGGGTACTGTTTCATGGTATTAGTTCTCCTTTGGCCTAAATTATCACTCTAGCCATGTCAGGAAGGATGAAGTCAGATCTTGAAAGGATAACAGCAATCACGGGGTGGCGACTTCCGATACACCGAAATAGGTCCATGTGGCGACTTAAGAAACAATGGCGACACCTATTGACAATTTTATTCACACGTGCAGCTTTCGAACACAATATAACTCTGTCATAGTGTGACAGGCATATCTCAAGAAACCATTCATACAAAATAGGGAAACAATACGGAGCTTGCATGACTCATGTAGTGCAAAATAACAGTTCCTAATCATAATGATTATTCCCTTTGTGAAAAAAAGTTAAATTTTCCTGAGAATATTCCAGGGATAATGAGTGGAGGGCAAAAAAGCTTTGCTTGTGGAAGCAAAGAGGCATGGAGAAAGCCCTGAAGGATGTTAGGTTGAGAGGCATTCCTATTGCTACTGCAGCCAGAGACAACAACGTCCCCAGGAAAACCCTTGATGACATGGTCAAGGGAAATGTCAAGGATGACGCTCAAATGGGAGGCCCTACGGCCCTGAAGAAAGAGCATGAAGAAATTTTATGCCAGTATATTGAATACATGGCTGGTCGAGGCTTTCCACTGACCATACGCGTACATCAGATAATTCTATGGGCTTGGCTCCTGGACCACACTTCAGTGGAAGTGTGTTTGGGGAAAATGGACTCAGCTATGGCTAGTGGCTGAAATTCAAGGGACGGTATCCTAAAATCGTACGACTCAGGCGACCAGATTCGTTTGATCGAGGTCGGGGGATCTTCAGCTCTGTAGAGTTGTTGAAAAAATATTTTCAACTGCTCAAAAGAGTTTTGGATGATGGAGACTTCCATCAACACCCAGAAGACATCTGGAACGCTGGTGAAACGATTGTGGACCTCAACAAGTCCATAACAATGGTGGTTGTACCCAGACGATTCAAGTTTGCACATTCTCAGTGAGTATATGAGGAAGGTCTAAAATTTCTCTCCAGAAATACCACAACAAATAATTGGCTCAGGATCTAGTTACAATTTCTTTCATTTCAGGCAAGTGGCATCAAGTGAGCACATTTCACTTATGTGCTGTGTCAATGCTGCTGTGGTGGCTATGCCTCCATTTCTCATTTTCAAAGGTGCATTTCCAGGGGGTAGTTATGCAAAAGGTGTGGCCCAGAAGGGGCTCTGTATGGATTTCAGGTTTGACTTGAATAATTTCAAATATAATGTAGAGATAGAATTATCTGAATAATAAGGGGACTTGAACTTGATGAAATTCACAGGAGAGTGGATTCGTGGATGGAACCCTCTTTCTGAAGTGGTTTGCAAACATTTTCTTGGCCAAGTCACGTACTTCTCCAGACCGCCCCACACTATTGTTGCTTGATGGACATGCCAGTCATACACATTCAGATGTTATTCGTCTGGCAGTTCAATCAAATGTCATTCTTCTCTGCCTTGTGCCACGCACTACCCATATATGTCAGCCCCTGGATGTGGCAGTCTACAAGTCTTTCAAGGTGAGACTCGAAAATGAACATGAAGTATGTTTAAAGTGGAATTGAATGGATTAAGTCATTGAGAGAAAAAAGTAAAAGGAATTCAAAAGACAGAAGTAAAGAGAATAGAATCAAATTGATAGAGAAAAAAAAAGGTGGATAGAGAATCAAATAGAGAATCAAGCACATAGAGAATCAAATAGATAGAGAATCAAATAGATAGATTGAGAATAAAATAGGACAATTACTTCATATTAGGATGCTGAGCATCCTTAATGTAATGGACAATGTCTCATCAGGTCCGTCTTTCTCTCCTTGTGAAAACTGGCCAAGCCATATTGGGGAAACTATGGATCGCAAAAAAGGATGTACCCAGAATCATCAAGGTTCCTTTTGAAGAGTCAATGAGCATGAGCTCAATCAAGAATGGCTTCTGCAAATGTGGAATCCATCCATTTGATCCAAATGCCATCGACAAGAAGCAACTTCCCAAGTCCCAATTAATACCTGATGAGAATGTTGACCTTTCCATTCCACCACAAAGGCACCTGGTGGACATGTCTACACAAACAGGTGGAATTCAAGATATGCTAGATGACCTCCCATCTTCATCAAATACCATCCAGTCTCCAGCTCCAGCAGTCAGGCTTCAAACTCATTCCTTCATCAAGGCAGGGATTGTCAGCCAAGAGTGTGCAAATCTCTTTACGATCCCCGAAGAATATGTTCCTCCTGGACGAAAGCGTCCAATTCGGGTCTCTAGCAAGGCAAGGGTTATGACAGAATCAGAAGTCGAAGATGATATCAGCACTCAAATTCAGTTTCATGAGGACAGGAAGAAAAAGAAGTCATCATCCAGACAAAGACTCGAGAAGCAACCAAAGAATCCACAGCTTACTCAAAAAAAAGGACTCGAGCTCTCTTCACATAGCTCCAAAAAAAAACAAATACATCTGTAGATTCAGATGGCACCAGTGATGAACCCAATGATCCAAATATCTATTCAAGCTCTTCGAAGGGGAATTGGGAAGGGGAGGATAGTAATTGCCATCAGTGTGGGAATAATTATTATCAGGAAACCGAAAAGAAGAAGATGAAATGGGTTGGATGTGATGGTAAGAACCGAACCCGATGGAGCTGTGGGGATTGCCTGCCAGCTGCATTTCATTATGCAACTGATTGTGTTGCCACACATTGTGGACAGAAATAATCTGTAAGGAGAAAGTAAGCTGGGATACCCAGCATATTGACCTCAAAGAATTCACTGATACAGGTCTTTGTACATTGTTTCTTATGGGCTTTGATTCCATTCCTTTCATGTATCATTTTCATAGATCCACACATTTTAAAGCTGGCACAGAGCTATTTATGCACTTCTGGTGATACGTCAGTGGCACCAGTGCTTGTCTTTCGTGTTTACTTTCCCCTTTTTGGAATTTTTTTTTGCGTTTTCAAAGCTTTTCCCCCCAAAAGTTGAATTCTTGAATTTAACTTTTTTATTTGTGACCTCTTTTATATACCATTTGAATGATTTCATTTCTTGTGATTCTACTGTGATCCCAGTTCAATTTTAGAGGTTTTTTTTTATTTAAATCTTATCTCATTTGAAAGTAAAAATAAATAAAGAGGGAAAGCCTCAGCAAAGGCTCAGATGTTTTTTTTTTTCCAAAAGTCAACGCTACTTCTGAATACTAACCAGGGAATGGGGAGCGGTGCGTAGTATGCTGCTTCGGTCAGTGGTGAGTATCGAGAATCCGCTCTCGAAGTCGCCACCCCCGGATGTAAAAAAAAAAATGAGCGCTGCGCACACGTGCGTGCGCGTGGAGTGGTGGTCATGTTACGTAAGTCACATGCATGGCCTAATTATCTTAGGCCAGGATTGGAATGAAGCTCCATTCCCATTATGTAGAGAAAAAAGGTTGAAAGTGCAATGTAGTGGCGACTACCGTGTTGGTGACGTCAGGCCATAGGCTGGGGAAAGAACATGGGACGATGCGTGCTGGTACACTTGTGCATTTGCGTTGGGCGGACGGTGAGGGCCTAGTGCGGCTGAAGGCCAAGTGCGGCGTGGCACTGCCTATGGCAAGTCATCAAGGAATGGAGCGACAGTTGTGCTTAGAGACTCACTGTATGTGTCTGGAAAGACCTATCGCATGGCTTTTTTGTGGGGCTACGTGAACCAGCATGTTTGTTACGCGGCCGACGTCCATCGACGATCTGAAGGATCGAGTTCGAGTAACGATCCTGGGAATCACCCAAAGACACTTGCAGCCGTCTGGAATGGATTCGATGACCTTTATGAACTGGATTCGATGACCTTTATGAACTGGATTCGATGACCTTTATGAACTGGATTCGATGACCTTTATGAACTGGATTCGATGACCTTTATGAACTGGATTCGATGATCTTTATGAACTGCATCGGTGTCCACAAATCCACCTGCGACGATCCCCTTTCGGCAAGTGACTTTTGGAACACACGGTATCAGTACTGAAGAATCTCCCTAAAGCCATATCCAGAACGTTTTGAATAGATTGAAGGGTGATAAATAATATATATTTCAGCGTCCAGAAAGTAATAACACTTTCGTGAATACTTCTCCAGAAGTTCTCATTTTAAATCAGTATTTTGCGTACCATGATGAGCTGACTAAAAAAGTCATGTAATCTTTGGATTTCCTTTCCAACTTATTCTTAAAGAAACTTAAGACGATTTTGCACCCTGCCCTGCGGAAAAGACAAAGAATCTATCATGAACGAATTTTCGGTGAAACTCCAGATGCTTTACAAAATTGCCAGTCAGTCATCTGAGTTGAATTCTCTTGGTTGGAATTATTATAATTACAGCAGTGGGATTGATTGGACGTCTAGCAGCGTCGATTCAAATTTTTTTTTTCTCGTTTTCATGTGATATCATTGTAGAAGCTGCTGTACAGAAGCTGCTGTACAGGGAGGATTCCGTATCCCATAAAGGAACTTCTTGTGTCGCAATACCTTTTTTGGAACCTTACCTCCACTTTCCCATTTCTCCATTGCCTCCCCTATTTGCGTATAGTGATGATTATCTTCTCCAACGAATGACCAAAAGTATTTTGTCGATTTCGAAGCGGAGCAAATGTAATTTACAATGTCTACTTCAAACCCATGGAATTCCTTCTGAGGTCTAGGTTTTTTTTTTAAGCCCAAAGAGTTTCTTTCCTCTTTTCGTGGACCAGGATTAGTCAATCTTGAATCCCTCGAGCCATCTTGACGATTGCTCGTATCGTTGGGCCCAAGAAATTTGAATTATTGAAAGCTTTCTGAAGCGGAGTCTCGCGAAAACGGTTCTCCGTAGCAATCGAGTGTGCCTCCCTTCGACCTTCATTCAGAGAAGAGGGGAGGCACATCCTTCGGTGGAGTTCGATGCCGAAGTGATTCTCTGCGGAGGGAAGCTCTGTGAGAGTGCAGGTGAATGCAGACGAGATTTTTCTCGTCTTCCGTCGTGCATTCTCGTGGACGTGATGGTGTTTGCCTTCGACGAGTGGCGGATCGGAAACTTATTCGATACCAACTGCTAAATCATTTCTTCACGTTCTGGCACCTATGCGCTGCAAATCTGATTCCAAGCATGTGGATGTCGTGTGGATCTACGCACCTCGCTTATTTCCATTCAGGAATAGGTCATGAATACCATCGCTATATCTTCAAGAGATAATGCAGAGATTGCAGCCTCGTCTGAACAACTTCTGCCCTGAAATCATCTCCCTCTTAAAGCGATGCTACGGGTTTCAGGCCAAAATCGGCTCTTGAGAGGTCATATTGCCTTTGGGATTTTTGCTGAGAGAAATCGCGATCAAACTTCTCCATTCCTGATTTAGGCCACTATCGCAGCTCCACTTTCCCAATGAACATATCGTTTCGATTCCGTCTCGTGTCGCACTGGACCGACTCAATGATCGGGCCGACATCGCCTGGGCCGACATCGCCTGGGCCGACATCGCCTGGGCCGACATCGCCTGGGCCTTCCACTTCACCATCTCTATTCCTCTGCTCGCCCAAGCCATGCTGTCAGCAGTCGACGATGAATTTCCCTACCCACACGTGTCCTTGACGCTGCAAGCGTTCAATGCTTTCTACCGTTACTGTAAATTTCATATAAATAACCTGTGAATTTTTTCTCACCATCACGAGTCTCGATTCTCGTCAACTCCTAAGGTCGCAATATTTACCATTTCATCCATTCTCGGTCTTCTCATGTAGATACTGTGCATTACGAAGTCACCATCTTCATTCCGTGAAGTACCACGCATATACTGCGTATGTATACGGTGAGATACTGAGATATATTTGGTAAGATAATTTTTACTGGCAGAAAAAACACACGTGATAGTGATATCTCGGAGTCGTGACAGAACTTTAAATATTTAAAGAAGAGGCCCAGATACATCCCTGATTATCTGTCCATGATTACTTCTTCTTAACCTTAATTTTAATGACTTTGGAGATACCTCTGCCGAGTAATCTCCGCGGATGATTTTCACTTATTGGTCTACTTCCTCTTAAGGGAAGCGCATTAAAAAAAAATCCATTCACATGGCCCATGCTCCCTGGTAAGTAGCTGCTGAACCAGGCTGTTGCTGCGATGTAATTCACCTCTGAAGATGATCTATTTATATATAATTTTAACAGTTTCCCTGAAATAAATTATGATGCCCTCGTTTGGGGACATGAGAGAATGTGTACCTAGAAACAATTTTTCATTTAATGAAAATAGCGAACAACGCGAGAGACTATTTTCTTCATGAGGGTATAAATAACCTCTAGAATCTCTTAAATAGTTAACCGGAGACTGATAGTTTTTAATAGAAAAATCAATCAATACACCTAATACGATAAGAAACGGCGAGTTCAACTCTCATTAGCTTTCTCCATCTTTCACGTGATAAGTCCATTCTGTTTTGTGAGGCTCGAGGCTTCTTCGATGGACCGTTTCGTTGTTGCGTAAGATTTTAATTACTATTCCATGCTACTACCGTAGTGATACTACTTCACGTCCGTTTCATGAAGCTTACACTTGTGGCTTCAACTCAAGGTAGACCATAGAAAAAATTTGAGGACGTTACAGACATTGTTGGTGGACGTGGTTTTCTCGAAAGACACTTGAGATCCTTTGAAAGTCGCACGAGCCAAAGCGGCATGACAGCTGATGGCGATCCCACCAGAGCTCGCCGAACCCACCAAAGTAGGTGGCGAAAGAAGATTGGGCCTCACTGCTTTCCATTTTCAGGGAACAAACATCTTAAGGCTCTTATTTCGCGGGATCGTACAAGGACTTTGTGTTTCGAAAGGAAATTTTTACTTCCCCAATGCTGAGTGACAATGTGAATTGCCTTTAAAATATCTACTTTTTACTGGAGTCACGTAACACTGTCGAATTGGGGGATTCATTCAACGCATACCTTTCAAGCCTGCAACGTCGCCCTCTTGAAAGTTTTTCCGGGAATTCATCGTATCTCCCTTGAGATAGTAGATATGTTCGCGTCGATGGCGGATCTCATACATCCTGCATTCGTTGGGGAAAGAGGGGGCAGCTCGGTGTTAAACGTATGCTGTCCTTTGAACATGCATATATGGTGTCCCACAATCACATGAACTTGGGTCCTTCCGCCTGGCCTATGGCCTAGAAAGGAAGTCCTGTAGGTTCGCCGCGTTTGGCCAGGGCAGCAGAGATCTAGGGATTCGGGCATGAGACTCTCTATTATTAGTCCATTCTGTGACGCATTTTCTAAAGTCTGATCTGTTAGTGAAGAGATTTTATTCGCACTGTAAAGTACCATGAGTGTAGAATAGAATGAAATTGAATATATTTCCACATATTTGCATATAAGGAACAAAGATGAAGGTAAAGACAATGACAAAAATGAAAGACAATGCATAAATAAATAATTAAATAAAAGAGAGAGGGGGGGGGGGGGAAAGAAGCAAATAATAGCAATGAACCCATTGAATTCATTGAACCCTATTGGGTTCGTCCTGGATGGCCGGGTTGGAATGCAAAAAAAGAATATTATTCGATTGATTGAATGTATTGCCTTTTTTGTTTGTTTTTGTGGTTTCTTTTATTTATTTATTGGATTTTTCAGGAATCCGGTCAGTCTAACCAGTATGAAAGGAGCTGTTTTCTATTGGGGATTCTTTTCTTGAAAATAATAATTTAGCTTTAAATATTTGAATTGATTTTGCGGCCATTATATACTCAGGCAGTAAATTAAATTTTCTTAGTCCTTCTTGTGTGATATTTTGTTCTGCAAATTTTGTCTTTGTTCTTGGTATCTGAAATTTTCCTGCTTTAGATGCCCTAGTTTCATAAGAGTGGGGGTCAGCAATCCGGGTTAACTTTAAGTTTCTAAAAGTAAGAATTACACTTTCTTGGAAAATGATTTGACAAAGATGAAACTGAATTAATTTCCTTAATGGCAAAATTCTCCAGAATAGAAAGAGATCTTCGGCTTGGTCTCTATATTCTGCGAAGCTCATAATCCTAATGCTTCTTTTTTTTTTAAAGTACTTCTATATTATGCAAATACTTTTGATATATATTACCTCCATATTGATATGCAGTAAATTATATGGGGATGGATTAGTGTGAAGTAAATGTTTCTTAAGAGTAACCATGGAATTAAATGGCATACTTTACTCATAACCCCATTAATTACAGCTATTTTTGTGCAGATTTGGTGTATGTGTTTGTCCCAAACACTAAAATGCTTCTGTCTAAAATTACCCTTAAATACTTTATTAGATCTACTTCTTGCAGAATTTTCCCATCCAAGGATAATTTTACTCCAACTATTCTAATACTTTTCCTACTTTCTATCACCATAAAATTAGTTTTTTTTTATTTTTAAATATTGATTGTGAGCCGGTTTGCCTTAATCCATCTGCTCGGATTGTTTAAGTCTTTCTCAACTTTAGTTGATAACTCTAAATAATTTTCCCATAGAAGAAAACATTTGAGTTATTTGCATATAATTTTAAGTCTCCTTCTCTCAAAGATTCATACTATACATATCATTCACATATATGAGGTAAAGGACCTAATATAGATCCCTGAGGAACGTCCACATTGACTAATCTTTTAATGCTTCTAATTCCATCAAACTCGACATACTGGTACCTATTATATAAGTAACTTTGAAACCACTGTAGTACTATACCTCGGACTCCATGGTAGTTGAGTTTTTTTTTTTTAAGTATGTCATGAGAAACAGTGTCAAATACTTTCTTGAAGATGATACACAGATTGATTATATGGATAAGAGGTTCTGGAATAATTTCGGCTCCATATTTCAAAGTTTGAGGATGAATCCCACATCTTGCATGAGTCTCACCGCGGCATCCAACCTGCGACGCGCAGGGTTCAGTGGGCTCCGAGGCACAGCTGAGAAACCTCGGAAGGGAGTAGAGTGTGCTCGGGTCTTCTCTCCCCCATTTGCTCCCACCAGGATATTAACTCCGGACTCGGTTGCTTTAGAAGCTTTTTTTTTTCTCGTGGAAGCCTTGCTCCTCTATTCATGCATGAAAAGCATGAATTTCTCTCATTCTCAAGAGAATGCTCACGTTCTCGTGGAGCCGCGCGAACACCTTCTCGAACGGCTTCGCGGAGAGACTCGGGAGGATGGGGACGATGGAGTATTCCTTGTCTCGTCTGTTCGCGACCACGGCCTCTCGCAGGCTCTTCCTCAGTTCCTCCACCATCGCCGCCGGGATGATGCTCGAAAGCAGGTGTTTCTACATCATCATCGTGGGAGACAGAGCGTAACGACACGGACACCTGGTGTGGGTGGTAAGAGCGATTTCGTCTCACTTCGGTCTTTTCTTCGTATTCCCTCATGCACTTGGCGACGATGAATTCTCTCTTGTCCAGGAAGGATTTTCGGAATGCGATCTCGATGAATCCCACTTCTTACATGAGTCTCACCGAGGCATCCAACCTGCGACGCGCAGGGTTCAGTGGGCTCCGAGGCACAGCTGAGAAACTTCGGAAGGGAGTAGAGTGTGCTCGGGTCTTCTCTCCCCCATTTGCCAGATAATTACCAGGATAATTAACGCCGGACTCGGTTGCTTTAGAAGCGTTTTTTTTTTCTCGTGGAAGCTNAAAAAAAAACACAACAGTAGGGCTGGAAAAGCCTCAATAATCCAGCTGAGCGGCAGATTCGAAGCTCAGCGGAAGACGATGCCCAACTTACGAGTTCGGCAGCAAAGGTTGACTGCTCGTTGGCCTCTGGACAGAAATGATTTCCTCCGTCGAGATGCATGGATCGACCGATATGAGATGCCTATTTTGGGACAGGGGGATGAAGAACGTGACGATTCCCTTCTTTTCCAAATAACTGTCTTTTCTCCCCGGCTCGAAGTAGAACCGGTGCTTCTTCCCCAACGCCGCGTGAGTTGCCTCACTGATGTGAACACACCTGGAAATTTCTTAAACCGTTGAAAAAAAAATGGCCTCATGCATCGATCGACGAAACCGTTCCGAGACCGAGCCTCACCCGGGTCGCCCGGCCTGCTCCATGTGGTTGGCGATTTTGGCATCCGTGGACCAGATGTCGAACTGCAGCTTGGAGAGCCCGAGGATGCAGCTGTAGACGCTCCCGCTGTGGATGCCAATCCTCATGTCCACGTCGATTCCACCCCACTTCTTCCTGCAACCCCAAGCAGCAAACATATGTCACGCTCTTCATCAGTTTTTATTTTTTATTTTTTCCAGACGACTCAAGTCCCAAACCTCCCTTGAATCTCATCTGGAGGTTCTTGATGGCACTATCGATATTCAATTCCTAAAATCGTTTTCCTCCATGATCAAAAGAGGAAAATTCAGCCCATATCCGGGCAAGGTAAGAGGCGAACGTAACCAGTCGAGGGGTTTACTAGTGCTAAAAGTATATCGTTCGTGGAAACGGGCAAAGACACATTCATCTCAAGGCAAAGTCTTAATCGATCGCAATGAATTTGGCACACAAACTGCTCTCATACGAATGCCATATGTCGAGTCAGGCCGTACTTCCACTGCATCTTACGCATTTTTTCTCGAATATGAATCTGCATGATTCCGCTCGGCACCAAGTCTCGAGGTAATCTGCCATGCCGAGTGGAACGCGAGGAAACCCACCGGACTTCTCTGATGATGGCGATCATCTTGAGACCCAAAAGCACGCAGTTGACCGCATGCTTCTCCGTCCATTCGGGAACCCCCGACACGCAATTGTAGCAGTCGGGCTCCTCAAACTACGCTTCCGTCAGCTTGAGGATGGCTCTCTGTTTTTCAGTAAAGGCTGGAAAGCGCGCGCCTCTCTTTGCCCGCCTAGGGCGCTGCGTGGAACTGCCGGAGCAGCTTGAAGAGCAAGAGATCGTTGAGAAGCCTCACGAGATCCTCCTCGTTCATGGACGCGGTGAGCGGCGTGAAGTTGACGATGTCCGCGTTCTCTTACGAGTGCAAGAGCACCTCGGCGCGCTTGTGGAAGAGCTTGCCGAAGCGCCTCTCTGAGCCCTCCTACCCCTGCTACCTCATAAGGAACAGAGCAGACAAGCGCTGGTGCCGGAGAGCGTCGCTCTTCCTCAGTTCCTCCACCATCGCCGCCGGGATGATGCTCGATACGGCTTCGCGGAGAGACTCGGGAGGATGGGGACGATGGAGTATTCCTTGTCTCGTCTGTTCGCGACCACGGCCTCTCGCAGGCTCTTCCTCAGTTCCTCCACCATCGCCGCCGGGATGATGCTCGAAAGCAGGTGTTTCTACATCATCATCGTGGGAGACAGAGCGTAACGACACGGACACCTGGTGTGGGTGGTAAGAGCGATTTCGTCTCACTTCGGTCTTTTCTTCGTATTCCCTCATGCACTTGGCGACGATGAATTCTCTCTTGTCCAGGAAGGATTTTCGGAATGCGATCTCGATGAATCCCACTTCTTACATGAGTCTCACCGAGGCATCCAACCTGCGACGCGCAGGGTTCAGTGGGCTCCGAGGCACAGCTGAGAAACTTCGGAAGGGAGTAGAGTGTGCTCGGGTCTTCTCTCCCCCATTTGCCAGATAATTACCAGGATAATTAACGCCGGACTCGGTTGCTTTAGAAGCGTTTTTTTTTTCTCGTGGAAGCTTTGCTCCTCTATTCATGCACGAAAAGAATTAATTTCTCCGTTTGTGTGTCCGAGCTACCCTGCTCCAACGGTCCCCCACTTGGATTCGGAAGGTGAATACAAGGCAAACTGAGCAAAATCCGTGGGGAGAACCACTCCTGTTTTCTCGGTCATCTTCAACCGACTCACGCGACATCGCATGCGCAATCGGTTGGAACTCTTCACCCATCCATAAAAAAATATGCCGACGAACACAAAAAGAAGCGACGGTTTCCTCGCACTAATTCTACGTGTATAGATGTGCTGGTATGGGTTGAACCCCTCTGGGAAGATGTTCTCATTTTTTGTAAGCTGTCCTATATACGCTTACAAGGCTCGAGAAGTAAGACTCCCTTATGTACCTACGTGGTATATGAGTTTACGTAAAGAATCTGTTACAATCGTATTGTTATTTTAAATAAGACTCTAAAATTATTAGGTTCCACTTTGAAAATAGAAGAAGAGAAGGAAGATGGAAACTATCCAAAAGATTCCTCATTGCAATCCCCTTCCCCAAATCAGAATTAAGTCTCACCGCCTATTATATCATTTCCCTCGAAATTTCTGTTCGAAACGTTTTTCATCTCTTCTGCCCCAAGTTCCCTTCCTCCTCATCTGCAAACAATTTGCGTTCTGTAGCATCACATTTGATTGCCTTATTCTTGAGTGTTTAACTCCAAGTGCCAGAGTGTTTTCGTGATAGTTTCGCCTAGTTTTGTAATATGAGGAATGAAGGCTTCCGGCTTGCTCGGATTGGAAAGATCGGCGCCTGTACGATAATATCAGTTCCTTTTATTCAGTCCTGGTCAAGAGTTCGTTCATGCTCGAAAATGTCAGAATCATCGAGTTCAAGGACGTCGTAAAGGTCATTCAGATCCTCCAGCGGCTCGATCGTCTCCCTGCGAAGCTGCCTTCCGTTGCTTACGTGTGAACCTAGGAAAACATTATTTCTCGATTTCTCCTTATCGTGACCCACGGACCGATCGCCGAAAGGCTTCCCTTCCGAGTGATGCTTCGAGCCGAGACAGCGGAACGAACCCGGAACGAACGAGGCGGCGCGGCCGATCACGTGCTGTCTCTTCACGATGAACCTGTCGACGTCCACGAAATACGTGGGGATCCGCTGAAGCTTCCCCTTGATCTTGGTCAAACCTCGATAGGTGGAAGAGATGTTGCGGCGTCGAAGGAAAATGTTCACTTCTTCCGGTATGTGTATTTTCCCTCGTTCTCCGGTGGATTCCAGCCTGGAAGCCATGTTCACCGTGTCCCCCCAGATGTCATACAGAGGCTTCTCCGCTCCCACCACGCCCGCTATCAGAGGACCGCACGCCATCCCTGTTTGCATTAGGTATCCATCCCCACCCATCGATAAATCGTGCGATCGATCATCACACCCAGCCTTACTCTTAATTTCGGTTACCTATTCTGAGACTGAGATTTTCGTAGCCTTCCCGATTGCGCTTCTTGATGAGGCCGATGAGGGCGACGGCGAAGGCGACCATAGATGAACTATTGCGCGTGGCCATGGCATCGTCATCGTGATAATCCACGTACGCTTCGATCCCTGGTTCCAGGCCCACGGCTGCCATGTACGTCGTCCCGATCAGCTTGATCTTCTGCACTCTCTTGTAAGAGTACAGGAGCTGTACGGAGATTCGTAGGAAGAAACGAGGAAGTCACGTACCAGACAGTCTCAATACTCCCAGGCATAACTTTTGACCAGTTTTTTTTTTTTGTTATTTAATGAGATCGAAGCAAGAGGATTCGAGATCCCCTTTAAGAAGATGATGGCACCCGCGAACGTTACTTCGAGCTTCTCATCAGTCGAGCCTCCAGCCAGAGATACAAAGGTGAGACACCGCGCATTACAGGGTGGGCCAAAAAAGCGCCCAGAATTTGAACTTGGCCAATATCAATTTTAAAAAAAAGTAAAACGAAGCTTGTTTAATTTTCTTTTGAATGATTTATAATTTTGGGGGGTTTGCTTCAGAGAAATAGCCGCTATTACAGTTTTTTTAAAAGTGACTAAAAATGTATTGAAAATGGGCTTTCACTCCAAGTTCCTTTTCCTCGACCACTCACACGCTCACAGACTCTTTTAATGACCCAAAAATGGTTCACTGTGGCCCCCTCCACGATCTACAACAGCCTCATGTTACTCGCCTCATGATCCCATGATCTCTCATCAACCAATCCGTATCATGGAAGAGCGCGTGGGAAAAGAGGGTGCGCGGGAGAAACAAGTGACAGCAGCGACGTTGGAAAGAACTCGGGAAATTTTTTCGTCACTTCTTTTTAAACTGTAATAGCGGCCATTTCTCTCCCGCAAACCCCCCCAAAATTATATATCGTTCGAAAGAAAATTAAAAATACCTTCATTTTGCATTTTTTAAAATTGATATTGCCCAACGAGGCCCAAGTTACGAAGCTTTAAATCTGGGGCTTTTTTTTTGGCCCACCCTGTATTTGTGATTTTCGTGAAGGAATGCGGCAAAGCATGAAACATCACTCAGCGAAACAAAGCCGTACGGGATTTCCCTTGGGCTGGCCGTCTGCAATCGTCCTCGACCCCAGCGAACGTCGTTTCGACAGACCTCATCGGTGCCGACCGCCCTCTCACAGCGTCGACTGCAAGTGGAAATCTTTCTGGCTCGTCTGCAATTACGGTCGGCGCCGCTTATTGCGATCACTGGTTATTGTTATCAGCCGCATAATGTTATCAACTTTTCTTGCACCAACGTGATCACAATAAGCGGCGTCTACTGCACTTGCTCTCAGAGCTCCGATCGGATGGTCCACCGATGGTCCACCGATGCAACGTTCTCAGGGATTGAGGACTTTGCTGACGGTCGTTCCTTTCGTGCTGTTTTATTGCTGCATCTAAGCATGAGACGCAAGTCATATTCATCATTATTCGAATCCAACTATCTTTTAGACATGTCGACATGGATTAACCTCAGTTTAGTTTGATTTAGCCCGTTAGATGAAAGGAGTCGTCGCTGCACTGCACGAAGATCGGTACTTCGGCAACCATAGAATCAATGATGGAATCGTGAGAGGGACAAAGCGTGGAAATTGGTTTTATGCTATCAGATAGATTAACCAATTTGGAAAGCATGGATTCCGTGTACGATGTTTCATCTGCGAGGGTCGTTCGCATCAAAATGTTAGAATGGCGGCACTAATAACTCATGTCTCGCTCGGACCAGGTCTGCGAAACGAGTCACGTGACTCGTCCGAACTCGAACCCGGAGTGGGTGCAGCGGCACCTGACCGATAACAATCTGTTTCACTTTAAGACAAATTGCTCAATTTATAGGAGAAACACATCCTTGAAATTGAACACGCCACTTCTAGAGTGTTTGTTCCTAATTTAATCTAATTTTTAATGTAAAACCTGCTATTTTTCCCTTCTTTCTTTCTTGTTAATGTTCAATATTAGATGATAGGAAACGGTAGCGAGGTCTGGTACGAACTGCAATCGATTCTCCGTGTGTCAGTCGCCACAGCTGTGCCATGGCAACACGCTGGACTGTATCGCTTAGGCAGTATATCGCTCTGACTACTTACTTAATGGCCTGGTGGTCATTAAGTAAGTAGTCAGAGTAGTAAAGTTTACTTTAGGATCTATAGAGCGCTGCAGTGGGAGGATTACTTTATTTGTATGAAAGTAATTACTTTATAATCGTATTTGTAAGACATTCCCCCATGCGACTAGCCCCCGACAGGACCATCATTTACGGTGAATACGCGATGAAAGTACCCGGTCGATGTCGCTGATGATGCCGTTGAGGAACGCGAGCGCCTCGATCCTCGCTTTCGGGTCGTTCTCCGCGCCCGACTCCCACCGCCTCCTTCCGCCGTCTTCCTCCGGCCAGAAGTTGAGGATCGTGGCGAACATCACGGCGGCGGACTGGTATCGCTCGTGGTAGAGTTCTTTCTCGCGCTTCTGGTGCAGGTATCTTTCGGCTGCAGATACGCGGGCGAAGGCAAATGCATGCGGTTATGCCTGGTCGATCCATGGAGCCGAAAGACAGGCCGAAACCCACCCAGATGAGTCGGCAGTATGTTGAATATGAGAGACCGGTTTACTTCCCGCGCCAATTCCGCTTCTTCTTGTTCCTTTGGAAGACTTTTCTTCCATTTATAGTCCAATTTGAACAAGTACTCACTCTGCGGGATCAAATCATCGTGAAGAAAGGAAGTTGGAAAAAAGAAGAGAGAGAACGGCTTTGAATACTTGACGGTCGATGATATGAAGGAGAAGGAACATCACGACGAGATAGTGAAGATGGGGGAGAAGAGATGAATCCTCTTGGGAAACGGAATTTTCGTTCCATTCAGACGGACGATCGTGGAAACGCATCCGGCCGACGATCCCGTAAACGCCGAGCGCCACCACCATGGCACCCAGCTTCAGCAGGAAGTGAATGTGGTAGAAGACGAAGATCGTGCACAGCACCAGCGCGAACTCCTGAGTCAGAGACTGGAGAGAGAGAGAGAGATGGAACGTGAAGTCATCGAAGAAACGACGGGAAAAGGACAGAGAACCGGATGCCGACCCTCGTGTATGCACATTTGCCGATCTCCGTGCATCGAACGATGTGGGAGACGGCAGCGACCAGAATGGCACCCGAGCCGGTGACGAGAAAAAGCAGGATTCGGATCCACGGCGAAACGATGAGACGTCGAGGCGCCTTTTTCCACACGAGTGGCTCCTGCTGCTCCTGGGAATCCTTCCACCTCATCCACTTCGCATAGACGGATCCGATCCAAGCCCAGAAGGTGATGGCGAGCATGACCGAGAGGACCATCGCCCACGCCACGATGCCCACCGTCCTGCATTTCGCAAATCGTTCCCTTTCTTCAGCGAACGAATGAGTAACATCTAGAAGGCGAGTGGAAGCACGGACTCGGGTCGGGAGAGGATCTCGACGATGCCGAGGAAGACGACGAGACAGGTGGCAGCCGACACGGTATACTTGATCAGCATGTCGGGCTGTCTCATGAAATCCCACTCCAGCTTCAAGTCCCTGAACGCTATGAACGTGGGTTGAATCTCCTTGGACTGGAGCCACTGCCTGCGCGGACGGGAAATCACGCACCCCGTCCGTCCACGTGATCGCGAAGAGGCCTGACCGAAACTCACGCGTGGATGCTGAGCGGCATCTTGTCCAGGTCCTCCTCCATCCTCGTCTGGGCTTCTTCCATGAGCATCGTGATGGTGCTTGCGCCTTGCTTCGCGACCAGGATGTCGTTCTCGCGGCGGTTCGTTCCTCCGAGAGCTGCTCCGTTCTCTGATCTCCGTTGCTGCAACGGACTTTCACCAGAATGTCATCTCGGAACGAAACTTCTCTCATCTATGGCATAGTGTCCATCAGATTCTCGCAGGAGAGATAGAAAAAAATTTACCCAATGGAATCCGTCTGGTACGCTTCGCATCGCCTCGTGTCTGTTTGAAAAAAAAAACACAACAGTAGGGCTGGAAAAGCCTCAATAATCCAGCTGAGCGGCAGATTCGAAGCTCAGCGGAAGACGATGCCCAACTTACGAGTTCGGCAGCAAAGGTTGACTGCTCGTTGGCCTCTGGACAGAAATGATTTCCTCCGTCGAGATGCATGGATCGACCGATATGAGATGCCTATTTTGGGACAGGGGGATGAAGAACGTGACGATTCCCTTCTTTTCCAAATAACTGTCTTTTCTCCCCGGCTCGAAGTAGAACCGGTGCTTCTTCCCCAACGCCGCGTGAGTTGCCTCACTGATGTGAACACACCTGGAAATTTCTTAAACCGTTGAAAAAAAAATGGCCTCATGCATCGATCGACGAAACCGTTCCGAGACCGAGCCTCACCCGGGTCGCCCGGCCTGCTCCAACACCAACCGCTAAAACCGTAGGCACCTGGTCTACAGCTTGACGTCGAACCTCTCGGGCTCCTACGTCGACATCTGCGAGGGCGACACCTACGGCTAGGAGTACAGGTGCAGCTAAGGTGGGGTGAATTTCCTGCAACCCCAAGCAGCAAACATATGCCACGCTCTTCATCGGTTTTTTTTTTTTTTTTTTCCAGACGACTCAAGTCACAAACTCCCTTGAATCTCATCTGGAGGTTCTTGATGGCACTATCGATATTCAATTCCTAAAATCGTTTTCCTCCATGATCAAAAGAGGAAAATTCAGCCCATATCCGGGCAAGGTAAGAGTCGAACGTAACCAGTCGAGGGGTTTACTAGTACGAAAAGAATATCGTGACTTAAAGAATTTAAAGAAGAAAAAGACTTAAAGAAGTAGTTAAAGAATATCATGCGTGGAAACGGGCAAAAACACGTTTTTCTCAAGGCAAAGTCTTAATCGATCTCAATGAATTTGGCACACAAACTGCTCTCATACGAATGCCATATGTCGAGTCAGGCCGTACTTCCAATCCATCTTACGCATTTTTTCTCGAATATGAATCTGCATGATTCCTCTCGGCACCAAGTCTCGTGGTAATCTGCCATGCCGAGTGGAACGCGAGGAAACCCACCGGACTTCTCTGATGATGGCGATCATCTTGAGACCCAAAAGCACGCAGTTGACCGCATGCTTCTCCGTCCATTCGGGGACCCCCGACACGCAATTGTAGCAGTCACCGAGGAGTTTGATGCGAAGGCAGTCGAACTCCTACCGAGAGACAAAAAGTCATTTCCGACCTTTCGCGCGCGGAGAGAAACGGGCGGATCCCGCGACGCACCTTGACGGCCTCGTCGAACTTCTCGTACGGCTTCGCGGAGAGACTCGGGAGGATGGGGACGATGGAGTATTCCTTGTCTCGTCTGTTCGCGACCACGGCCTCTCGCAGGCTCTTCCTCAGTTCCTCCACCATCGCCGCCGGGATGATGCTCGAGAGCAGGTGTTTCTACATCGTCCGTGGGAGACAGAGCGTAACGACACGGACACCTGGTGTGGGTGGTCAAGAGCGATTTCGTCTCACTTCGGTCTTTTCTTCGTATTCCCTCATGCACTTGGCGACGATGAATTCTCTCTTGTCCAGGAAGGATTTTCGGAGTGCGATCTCGGTCATGAAGCAGAAAAATAAGCCCACGCCGTTCCCTGCCAGCATCACGAAGAAGTCCACCATCACCTGAACGAACCGATCGATACGGTGAGATCCACAAAAAGGATCATTCTCGCATTCCCGCCGGAGATCGTACTCACCCTCCGGGTCCGGTCGCCGACCTCGCGAGACGACTTCTCGAAGATCGACGTGAAAACAGGGACGAGAGACACGACGATGGCAAGAACCGCACTGACGGGCATCCTCAGAGGGAAAAAGATGTAGCACACCAGCACCATGTACAAACTCCAATCCCAGTGAGTCGTGAAGTCCCTACCATTCCTGCGAAAGAAACAATTCGGGTCAGCATAAATACACGAAGCTACACGAAGCGGAAGGGAATATACTTCCTGCAGATGAAAAAGAAAAAAAGAACAGTTAAAACAAGAAGCGCGAAGCCACTTGGATGCCGAGTGAATTGTAGGGCGCGATAACGACTAACGCGTGTGCCGTGGCCATCACGATTTGCATGGCGAAGAGGGGGACGAAAACGAAGGCGGTGCTGGCTTTCGGGACCCAGGAAGACCGCGACTTCTCGTCCGAGGATACCGACGGATCTCCGAGGCGCTTCGAATGATTTCCGAGGGAAGGCGACGAGGAGAGGAAGAGCTTCTCGTTGTAGATGTAGAAGAGGAGAAGGAGGCAGACAGCCAGTACGATCCCGTGCGTCATCACCACTTCCGCCAGGTCTTCGGCCTTCGAGGCAAGAGGACCTTCGTGTTTCGGTCGTCCTCCACTGGATATAGGATATGATTTTCGCTCTTACGCACCGGGAGGGCGATGCACTCCATCGCGATCGTGACGGAACTGAGGAAGGCTTGAGCGAGGAGGTAGACGATGAAACGGGAATGCCTGAGTCGGATCTGGTGCTTTTGGTACAGGTTTTCCAGTTCGAATTGGTCCCGGCAGATGCTCTGCGAGGAAACCCAGTTCCCATGAATAAAAAACCGACTGGAATCGGAGAGAACCAGGGAAATGAACTACCCTCAGCTTAAATAAGGACCAATTGCGTTCACGGTAGAAGGCAGGGATGCCCTCTTCGGTGGTCCGAGAAATACTGCTTATTTGTCTCTCGGCTTCCGGCAAGATCAAGGAAGCCATGTCGCTCCTGGATTTTTATTCGTACTTTCTGCGGCTCCTCTGACTCCAATGACCGCTTTTATCAGTCCCGCTTCATCTTTAACGAGAACGAAGAGGCAGAACCCCTGCACCATCATGCAATCTTCCCACACCTTCAACGCAACCAAATTCATACGCGGAAACGATCCAGTGAGTAATGTACCGGCCCATGCACCAAAATCTGGGATTTCCCGCCACAAATGGGCCTTACCCAATCTCCTCCGACTCCTTTAGATTCGCTCGCAGGCGATATTCTAGCCTATTGCGTGAACAATGGGACGAGGTTCTTGGCGATGTAATGCTAGGCCTTAGTGACCCCTGTGGACTTTTTTGGGTGACCTGGATATCTGACGATGGGCATCGATGGAAAACCTAACCAAAATCGTAATTCCCCTCATTCGAATTGCTGCCCCGAATCACATATATCACGGTTTTAAGTCGCGCTTGATCATAGATGGGAATGCCCCCATAAATTCTACGGTTTAGCTGAATGGTGACTCCGCGAGTCAATCGGGGAAAAGGTTGGAAAGGGAAGGGTTGGTGAAGGCGGTAGGGGTGAGTGCTCACCAGGTAATTCTGAAATTTACATGTCCCCTGGCCATTATTATCTTTGTTTACTCTATACCGTTTCCGTATGCGATACCTCCGATGAACAAGAAAGTTTTGCTTCAAATGCAATACGTTCTTAAATGCGTAAATATCGTATATCGCGGTAAGAGAGGAACTTACACCTAGCTAGGTGTTTCACTTTTGCTTCAAGAACCTCAGACGGTAAATTGGTCTCTGATGATCTCCTGCTATCGTGTCTAATTATTATCGTATTTTATTTTTTAATGCAAAATGATTCCATTTCACTTGTAAAAATATCTCCTGCGCATGATGCGAAAACTTAACATTTTTCTAAAGTCGTCTGAAACGGCGAGTAAGGTTAGACCAACAGAAGACCCCGAGAAATCGATCATTAGAAATTCACCGGGAATCGCAAGAGCACCAGATGAGAAATGTGATAAACCAGGCCAGAGACGGCCCGCCGCCTGCATTCGGTCGCGGTGTACCAGCGAGTACCAAGAAGTAACAAGTACCTCGTGACTCATCCGGCGGGAAGCGACCCCCAGACTCCTTCTTTGCTTCGGTTCACGGGACTGGGACTTTGTGATATTGGTGCAACTCTTACGGAAATGTCCTATAGGTTTTTGAAACACGAAAAGCCAATAGGATCCTATAGGATCCCTATAGGATCGAAGAGGACTCCTGACATATGGGATTCGGGGAGGATTTTATAAGTTTCAAAACTCCGGCATTACGACGGAAAGGGCGACCGGGGTTAATATTGACCCAGCATTTTGGTGTAAATCAATTACCGATTAGAGGTTTTCCCATGGTGGGGAAACTAGCATTATTAATACCTGTACGGCGAGGTGTGCATAATTTATGGCCAAGGCCAACATATCTCGCTAGAATGCGCACCCACTTCCTTCGGTAGAGCAAAGTCTCATTTTCCTCTCGACCTAAGGAAACAGAAGACAGAACCTACGAGCAAGTCCTTCACGGAATCTC
Organism: Darwinula stevensoni; assembly: GCA_905338385.1. NCBI lineage: Eukaryota > Metazoa > Arthropoda > Ostracoda > Podocopida > Darwinulidae > Darwinula > Darwinula stevensoni. Next base: position 17,487 of record CAJPEV010000571.1, on the reverse strand, counting down.
CGTTCGGATAGAGTATGCGTGTACTTATATTCGTACGCGGTTTTCAAACGGAAAATGGGCATATTTCTTGCCTGGACACCATGATTTTATCTGGAAGATGGGGATGACAAATGAGGAAGTGTCCAAGTTTATTGATTGATACAATGAGGTAAGGCGAGACATTTGGGGATATATAAAATTCTCTTGTGAGAGATGATTCCATGGGTAAGGGGAGGACACTTTTGTGTCTTTGAGAAATGCGAGCACCCAATACCTCCATCTAGTGGCCTAGAGGAGAACTTCAAACGGAACCCTATTGGCCTATATGGTTCCGTATAGGCCCTATAGGTTCTATAGGGAACCATATAGGTCCCAAACTGAACCCTATGGGGCCTATAGGAACCTATTGGATTCCTTTATGCTCCTTTTCATTTCAGACATTTTCGGAAGGGATGCGTAATACCGACTTCAAGCATTCAATGAGCAATAAGAAATTCTGCCGCAGATATTGGCGACCTCCACGTGCAACCGGTGCACATCGCTCCAGAGAGAAAAAGCGAGTAAGGAAAAAGTTTTCGGAGGCATATTTGCTCAAGGTATCGGTCCCCAAATAAGCGACCGACTCCAATAGATCAGGAATGCAGATTATCTCTATTTCTCAATTCGTGATCCTTACCTTTTCCAGTTGTAGATGAAGGCGGATTTATAACAGCCATAAGAGGAAGGAAGTTGGAAGGTCCCGCATTTCAGGATCATATTTCCCGGGCACTGAGACAAATATCAATCACGACGATCACAAGTCATCACAAGCCATCACAAGCGATGACTCCAAAAAAACGAAAAGTTGAAAAAATGCGACCGGTTTTTCGGCACTCTCATCTAAGTACAGGACTCAAAATTTTTTTTTTGCGAATTTCCCGCAACCCCAGAGTTTATCCATCCTGCTGCCCCTTCCCCCCCAGAGACCATTCGACCGAAAAATCACGCCGTTCGGACATCGACAACCTCGCTCGGCACGAACGCCGACATTTGGAACGAACGAGCGAACCCATCGCGATCGGAAGCCATCGGTCCCGTGAGATGAAAACGCTGAGGGCACGCCGTCGACCGCGATTAGCGTGACATTGGTGCGTGGCGGTTGCGCGATCCTTTTCCGTCGACTTTCTGTTTTGTCTGTCGGAAAGAATACATTTTGCTGCTGGAGAGGGGCTCTCGTTCGCGAGGCGAGAGTCAGTCGCTAACAGTTCAGGCCTTGATGAAATTCACACCACGCCAGTGTTTTTCGCCGCGAAGAATGTTGAACACATGAGATCATCGCCAATCCATCTTTTTTTTTCAGACCTATCGAATATTTTGCCTACTCATGGGAACGATCCCGAGGTAACACAATCACCGATCCTATTGGGAAAATGCAGATTATTGCCGACAGGAGGTTCTTCTAACGGGTTTGCCGAAGGGCGAATCTCATGCAAAAATTCATGCTCCTAATTCTTCATCCCACGATAATTAACATTTTGTATTCGGAAGGCACGTTTTTCCAAAACTAAAAAAACAGCTATTGCCACATTTCCTTGAATGACGGAAAATATTGAGTCGCACTAGAGAGAGGAAATGCGATTTCGTTCAGCCAGGAAGAATATGACGCGTCTCACCGTGAACAGCCAAGTGCAGGAGGACCAAATCGGGAAATTGTTGGGATAGTTGGCGCTGACGAGCTTGGATTCGTTACCCGAGGTCATGTTGATTTGCGACCCACAGGGTGGAACGGGCGGCTGGGGAGAGGGTGTCGTTGCAGTGTTGGGAGTGGTCGTTGGTGGGGGAGTGGTAGTGGTCGTTGGTGGGGGGGTGGTGGTGGTCGTTGGTGGGGGGGTGGTGGTGGTCGTTGGTAGGGGGGTGGTGGTGGTCGTTGGTGGGGGGGTGGTGGTGGTGGTACCGTAACCTGCATTCGTGCATTCGATGGCGTACGCGGTGAGCCTCTCGGGATCGTAGGACATGTGGTCCTTCGACATGGCAGAGAAGCTGGATCCGTCACTCGAGGGAATGAGTCCCACCAGCATGTTTCCCAAGCCTGAAGCCTGGCTGACTGCTGCTCCGCCTCCGACTGAAGGAAGATCCAAGTAATCTCGAACATCTCTCACTGAGCAATACAGCGTGCACGAGACGTCGTTGTCATTCACGTTACTCGCAAACGAACTCCACGTATACGAAATTATACCCCATTTATCGGGTTGGAAATAGGGCTTCAAATGTCTTGTATCGAGTCATCATCTTTTCTAAATGGCTTGTGATTTATTTGACCTACTTGGTAAACGTGGTAGCTTGTCAGGGTAGGCTGAAGAGGCAGCGAAAGTCTCTTCCGTATGGGCTCTTCATTCATACCGATGACTAATATGAACTGCACGAGGTGGGATGCCCACTTGCCGAGCTTACTTAGGAGCCTGTCTCGGAGAACGTGATTTTTGACAGATATCGATTTCGACTAAATTTGGCCCGTTATTTGCAGTCTTCAAGAGACTAGGAATGGATGAGTGTCTCGTAGGAAACATGCTGAAACTATGCCTTGATAAGTCTTCAGTGGCGGCTCGTGATATTTAGCGCTAGTGGTTCGTCTATGAAGAGGGGATAGGCAGGAGGGGGAAGGGGGGGGCACTGCCGACTCCCTCTCCATAGACGAACCACTAGCGCTAAATATCACGAACCGCCACCGATGTTTGCCCCTCAATCATCATCCTCCATTGGATTGACGTGACAGGTGGTACAGTATATTTCCCAGCAGATAAATAGTATCGTCGCGCAATTCATAGAGGGCATGGATATCAATAATTTTCCGAGTAAAAAAAATGCTTCCTAAGAGTGTACCATGCCATTCGTCGCTGCTTATTGCCTCACTCTCAAACACATCCCGGAACCACTTATTGCAGGATAGCAGAAAGAACCCACCGATTACTCTTCCGGAAGTTGCAGCCACCGTCACGTTGGGATGTTGCGCCGTCTGTGACGTGGCGGAATTGAGAGCGCAGGTTGGGGTCGATCGAGTCGCACTCGTGCGCACGCCGATTGCGTAGGCCTTCATGGTTGCCGGAGACGAGGCTCTGTGTTCTTTGCCACCTGCTATCCACGACTGGCTGTCGTCGCCGGGTCGACTTTTCACGAGAAGGTTGCCCTGTCCGGTCCACACGTCGAATGCGCCACCCCCCGTCAGTGCGTAACCGTCTTGAAGCATCACGCTGATCTCAGGAAATGGAACCGGTGAACCGAGCTGTGCCACGTTGACGGTCACGTCCCAGTCGTTATTTGGGTCGTACAAAGCGACGGCATAAACGGTCAACGTGTGGGGATCGTAGTTTCCGTGATCTTTGGAAGCCGCGATCCAACCCTGAGGGACGCTGTTGTTCATCAGCGGAATCGACTTGGTGAGGAGAGCTCCATCTGCATTGTAATGAGCCACGGCACCCCCCGAAATGACCTTCCATCCTGAGGGAACCAAGACCTGGACCTCTGGGTGCTGGGCGATGCCGGACGTGGCCTGGAAGCGCTGCAGGAGCATGTAAGGTGTCGTGGCGACTGGATCTGTCGGCGTTGGGGGAGGGGGAAATTTAAATAGATTCTCTTACCATCCTACAGATAGAGATATGGCACAAATGGGATAATGCACGAAAAAAGTTCAAATTGTCGTCTCTCTACAGTCTACAGCAATAATAGGTACTGTGGGGAAAAGTATGCCATGTAAGTTTCTCATGCTTTGAAGAGCTATCTAAAGTGCTTTAAAGCCTAGCCAAACAATGGCATGGATGCTACATACACGAGCGTTTCCACGGAATATCAAGACATATAGCGTGACATATCCACCGAAATCGACATGACTCACTAAATACGGCAGCACCTCGAAAACTAAACCGCACGACAAATGAGATTCCATCGCGCATGCCCCAACCGCTTCCTCTTCCTTCAACAGACCTGCTCGAAGTCCCAAAGAGTGAAGTCCTCCATCGGCGTCTCTCCATCCTCCAACCCCATCGCCGTCTTCCCCCTGGAAATGAGAAGAGTTGTTCTTGTCGGATTCGTGGCTCTGGACAGCTGGCGATGTCGTCCAGCCGCTTCTAAACATCTATCTTCGTGACGTTTTTTGGCAAAAGGAACTCGTGGAATGGCTTGGAATCCGAGGTGAGGCGTAACGAAATGAAGATATTCGATGTCTGAATCGACGCCCCGATAATGATTTTCACGTCAAAAGCAAGAAGAAAGCCAGTCACAAGCCGAATAGAATATATTTCAGTGGAATCTTTCACAAGTTAGCAATACAAGTTAGCCTCCTCAGTCAGCAATTTATCCCCAGGCCAAGTGTGTTTATCTCCGCACGGTCAGATGTTCCAAGCTTGGCCCACGTTCACGAGCCGCACATGTACACGTTCGACACGGGTGTAATATGCATAGGGCATAACCTAAATGTCCGCGTTTTCTATGGCACCCAGTCTAGTACATCTGTGGGCCAAATGTGACTTATGTGTATGGCAAATCACAATCATGACAAGCGGAGCCATTGTTGAATACCTACATGTGCAAGCACAGTACGAACGAGGTGTGTACACGTGCCACTCCATATGTCCGCTTTTTCAGCGTAACCTACTCATAATACTAATTATGGTTCTAATTATAGTACGTCTCAGGGAAAGGTCCATCCCCTGATGTTCCATGGAGTATACACGAATTCCATTCCTAGTTTCCTCATTCCGACTTCAGGACGAAGAACTGGAAAAGTGCATGCATGAACACATTGTTGTTCTAGAACTCCTTTTTTGATGAGATTGCCCTTTTAAATTAAAGGATTCTTATGGGGGAATATGAGCCTGTTTGGGGGGTTCCTGGGCTCAATGAATCTGTCTTGAATATGGGGATAATAAATGATGAAGTGTCCGCGTTTATACATTTCTGTAATGAAATTAGACGAGATGTATGGTGCGGTACAATCACTCCTGTAATGGACGATTCCAAGGAAAGAGGGAAGGGTACTTTTGCGTAGTGTGCGGAAAGCGAGACCCACGTCTCCATCTAGTGCATTGGTTCTCTAACTCCCTTTTGCTCTCATAGAAGGTCCGTGGGCTCGGTGGTCCGCGGATCACAGATAGTTATCATCTCTGTCTACTTCCTTTTAAATATATTTACGGACAACATAGTATACTTGAGAATGGTATCGTAGAATTCTTCTTGTTGAATATTTTTGAACGATGACGGACGATGAAGAAGACGGTTTATTCTAATTTTTTAAAAGCGATTACATCTATTACCAGGTTTAATATATATTGAAACGCAGGAAAAGAATTAACAACAGAAGATTTGAACTTTGATGACCTGTAACTCGATGATGGCGCTCTCTGCCATATTTGTGCCCATTGACAACTTTGATCTACTCATCATAATCTATCGATTGACACCTATTTTGGTTTGTCACGAGGGGGCGGTTTTTGGCATCCTCCTTTATATTTAGTTATTAATTAATTAATGAAGTTAGTTAGTTAATAAAATCCGTCTCCGTGTTTTACATGGAACCGTCCCACAGGAAGCGACAAGGTGACCCTTATAATCGGAGAGAAGGAATCCATTCATACCCTCCCTTGAGCGAAGACGAGGAAAGCGAGAACGGCGGAAGTGAAGTCCATCATGAGTCCACTGGAGTTCTCGTTCGTTGTTCCAGCCCCCTTTATATAGTGTGCTCTCACCCTTTCGTGTTGTCGTAGACCAACTTTCATCTGGGATCGTTTTTGCAGGTGCGTTTTTGTTAGGATCGAGATGAAGGTCATCCTCATCATTCCTCCTGGAAATTTTTTTGCGGCAAACGCACCTGGCAAAACGCTCAATTTGCCAGTTCCAGGCCGCCGATAGTGTGTAGTTTACGAACGACGAATAAGACTCGTTTGTCTGCGGCTGGAGGGGGGAAAGATTCCCGTTTCCTTTCTGACACTTTCTGGGGATATGTTACAGTTTTACTTAATTTTTTTTAAAATTTAGATTTAGACAGTTTGTCCACCGTGGGGTTCGTCTTCCAAGCTCTCTTTCGCACTTCAAATTTTCTACCCACTTTTTCACTGTCGAATAACTCGGTGCATCATTTCCTAACGTCTGCTGCACGTCCGCGTGAATGTCTTTCGCAGTTATGAAAAAGGACCGGTGCTCAAATTTCTCCATGTCGACTGACGGCTACACAAGAGCACTAGCGATGACTTGTTGAAAATGAACCGCTGGGAGTGCTGTCATGAAACTGCAGTGGTGTAACTAGGTAATTTGCCGCCCGGGGAGAGTGACTGTTACTGCCGCCCCCATACTCCATACTCCCCCATACTCCCTTTGCTAATTATATTCACATGCACATACGTTTTACTGGATAATGAGATTTATTAAATATTTCTGTTATTCAGGACTGATTCTCAGCACAAATAATGTTATCAAAATAAATTCTTACAAACAAACGACTCTAATCAAAATGCAGCTCTTCTTGATTTACTGGCTGCAAAATCTTTCATAACTTCGCTGAAATCAACGGAAGAAGCAACTTGATGTTCGATTGACAGGATAGCAAGACTTGTAAGTCTTTCTTGAGACATTGTAGATCGCAGGTACGACTTAATCAGCTTCATTTTGCTGAAAGAGCGTTCACAAGAATTTGCTTCCACTTCTGAGCAGCATTGGCAATTTGCGACTGAACGTGGTCATCAAGAAGCCCGCCCCTTTTCAATCCACGCTCTAACTCCTTCCATTTTAAAAATGCTGAGCGATGTGCAGAGCTGCTTTCATGATTCTGGATGCGTGGGTTTAGTTTCTGCCACTTTGAAAACCCTTTTTCAAGATCAAAACTGCTTTGCTGACTAGAAGGACTATCGCGATTGAACAAACTACAACAGAAGCAAAAAAGTGCTTTTTTCTTGGGAGAGTAACACATCCAGGTAAGCTACATCTTCTCGCCATTTTGCAGTGTTTTTTCAAACCACTTTTTAGATAAAGATCGTCCACTTCTTTCCTCTGTCGGAAATATACTATCACTATTCTGCAGTTCGTCAGTTCCTCTCTTTACCATAAGATTTCGAAAAGAAGCAGAAATCCGAATTGGCCTAGCTCCCGTGTCTTGAAACGGTGCACTATCTACAATTTCATCACTGACATTGACAAGCACTTGTTTCTTTGCAGCTGGAGCTTTGCTGATTTCTTTCTTGCTGGCTACTTTGCTACTGCCATTGCTTGTATTTTCAGTTTATCCGCCTTCTTGACATACTTCTGTTTCCTGCAAATTCGGACTGAACTGTTGCAGTTCATCGTGCTCATTATCAGTAGTTGTCAAATCACTTGAATGTTACAGAAATTGTGGCGAATTGGGGTCATTTTCTAGGTGACTGGAATGACTAGTAACTTCCAGTTCATTGTTTGAATTTTCTGGAACAACAGATTCATTACCTTGATTTTCAGAAACTGGTGCAGAATCTTTCCCTGCTTTCACAAAAGCTTCCATAAAATCTTTGGAACTCGCCGCAGCTTTTGCTCATTTCGCTGCCAGTTTTCTAAATTGGGCGCCACTTGATTTCTGTCCTTCATTTTTGACTATATGGGAGCCTGGGCGGCAAATAGCAAAGTACCCAAATTGACGAACACAAAACGCAAACTAGCTGATGAACACAAATTCTTCAACGATTGAATGACTCATTCATTGACGGGCTGAACTTTATACATATTCCGGGATTTCGTCACACTGGTGTTCACTGCTGCAAGCTGTGAGTCTGTGGCATAAACCGTTACTTGAGTACTGGATGTATTGGTTTTCAACCCCGCCTTTTTTCACAGAAGGGTTAGGATTCGTGTTGGAACTTGACTGAGGAAAGTGACTCGTGACTGCCGGCCCCAGCACTACTAACCGAGCTACCAGCATGCGTCATGCCGGATACGTATCAATAGTAAAATTGTATTTTTTTATTACCCAAGAAAATGCTATATGCGTCAGTTTTGCCGCCCTCTGAACTGAGGGCGTCAAACGGGAAAAAATCGCAAAATCGGCAAAATGAAAAAATTTCCGAAATTTTGCTTCTTTAAAATAATTTTTTTTTGAAAGGCTATTTTGCCGCCCTCTGGACTGTGGCGCCCGGGGCGACCGCCCCATTTGCCCCCCCCCCTCCCCCCTAGTTACGCCACTGTGAAACTGTGTACACTTAATCGCAAGATGGTAAGCTACGATGTAAATAAACGACACCCCCTTGCCTATTCCCTTCCTACGTAGGCCGAAAACTTTTCAGTCACCCCTCTTATATGCTTGTTCATGCACTACACGGCCAAAAGTAAACGGTTGCCAACAAGCAAATGAAGTCGGAATTCGGCAACCTGCAAGCACCATGAAATCGTGTGGTACGTAGGCACACGCATGTTGCTACAGGTACAGGTAGTGGGCCAAATGATGTCCGATCCCATTTTGATTCGGCGACGCAAGGGGCCGTGCGTGTGGCGCGAGCGGGCGTTCGCTTCTTTTAAATGAGACAAACACAACCAAGTTAATGGGGAAAAACTGTCACTACAAGAGAACATCACTATATTTTTTGTCTAAATGAATATACCCTGTACAGTACTATTAGTTTTAGTTTATTCCCCTTCGTGTGAAATGAGACCCGAAGGGGGCATGCATGTAAAAAAAAAAAAAAAAAGAAGTTAAAAGTTTAAAACTTAAACAAGTAATTTGCTAGCGCTATCCAGATGGACAAGAGGCCTGGAAATTTCGCGAAACTATCATCACGGCGATTTAATAAAGAATGTCCACCTCAGGCGCCTGCCAGTTCCGGCTGGGTCCACGATTTTCCTTTCTCGGCATTGCCACGACGGGGAAGTGCGGAAGGGAGGAAGGACGGGAGAGGCTAGTGAGACGCGAAACACCCCTATGCATGTTGCTACCCTGGCGCCGCGTAAGGGAGGCTGCCTCCGTCGTCGTGGGGGCTAACTCTACTTTGCTTCGTCTTAACGTAATACCTCGTACATGGAGTCCCATGAGCCAGACAGGTCTGGGTGCAATAACTGCACACCTGTTCTGCGCAACTGTTCGCCGCATAATCCACATGTTTGTCTGTTGTTCGGATCGTTGTTGCACCCTCACCTGTCTGGCTCGACGTGGACGAATGGATTTCTTTGGGGTTTGCTCAATTGCTGAGCTTATGGCGGCTATCGTCTCCACTGTTCGCACTGATAGTGTGCGGTTGTTCTTCTTATCAGCCACAGATCCCCCTTCCCTAAATTCGGCAACGTAGCGCACAATAGTGGATTTACAGGGAGAGTCTCGTGTTCGAAAGTTCTCTGCACGGTCACTTGTGAGTGACTTTCAAAATGATGTTGCACTATCCTGTACAGTGTCTCAGGCTCCAGGAATCCACGAAAAAAACGCTGGATCCTCTCCCTGATCGCTCGAAATTCGTCCAGAATCAGTCGTCCTCCCTGGGGCTAAAAAAAAAAGTCCATCGTCGATCGCTCGTCAGCCGATGAGACCAACTGAGTCCCATGAGTCCCATGAGATGAGTCCCATGAGATGAGTCCCATGAGATGAGTCTCATGAGATGAGTTCCATGAGATGAATCCCATGAGATGAGTCCCATGAAACCGATTAAAAACTCTTCGTTCGGGCTGCAGTCCAACTTTTTTACGCATCGCCGAGACGTTCGTCCTTGAGAAGGAACAGGCTTTATCCCGTGCAGAATCATTTGTGAATAATTTTTGCGTGGATTATTGGATCGCGGATCATCTTTGTTTCTTTTTCGCGAGGGCAGACATCGATTTTCTCTCTCCTCATTTTCCCCTCTTTTTTTTCCTCTGGAAGAGCAAGGAGAGAAAATTATAGTTATTTTCCTCTCTTCTCACAGGAAAAAATGGAGAAAAACTGGAATTAGCGCTTGTTTCTTTCTGTTTATTATTTCTAATCCTATAATTTCTCATTTTCTTCAGATTTACTTTACAGCAAGAACAGAGAATCCTTTTTGTAAAATAAATCATCTTGGGCGGTTCCACATTTGGGTGGTTCAAAATTTTCTGGTCAATGTACAATTGGACTTTCTGGCGGGAAATCATAATAATAAATGATGATAAGAAAGATGGGATGAGATTCTCAGGGGGAACTTTGCATTATCGGGAATGTACCAAATACGTATCAAATAAGTATAAATGGAGAAACATGAAAACCAATTTTCAATGGCTTTCACCTTCTTCAGCACCCCACGCCACGCCACCCTTCTCTCCGGTCCTCTAACGTTAGGCCTAGGCTTAACATGCAGATCCCCTTCGAGTTACGCCAAGGCCTCCCATTTTTCTTTCAAAAGGAACTCAATTCTCGACTTACGGGGCCAATAAGGCCTATAAGGGTGAATCCGTGGTCTTCCAGACATCTCGTTGAGGACGTGTAACGTTAGGCCAATCGCAACCACCTATTCATACTTTCACGAACCATTTCAGAGAGGACGTGTAAAGATAGACCGATTTGAGGCCTGAACAGTCTCGAATAGGTCTGAGGAGCGTATGCCACCAGGAAGTATGATGTCCATGACGATCGCCATCTTGGGAATTCAGGGGTGTCCGGAGGAGATATCTCCATGTCCCACAGTATCGATCGGCCACTGCTAACCGCCGATTCTCAGCTCAACTCATGGGCTCAGCACAAAAATGTATCATACATTAAAAACAGAAGATCCAGACGCAGATACGGAGGTTGAAGTAGTCTTGAATCTGGCATCATTTCGGCACGGTATCCGGCAACACCGGACGGTACCGGAGCAAGCACTCGAGGCCCGTTCGCATTGTCCATCGGCGAGGCTTCGCCGCAGCTTCGCCGAGGGTGCGACGTAGGGCTCTCGTTCACATTACCCGGCGCTCACTTACGGAGAACCAATGTTAAACGTGAGCAGACGATGAGAATGCACCAATCTCAGTTCGATGCTGGATTGAAGATGGCAAAGTACAACAAGAGAGAACAAGGTCTTGCGTCAACCTTAGGCCAACGCTAAGCTACTCTTCCTCAAGTAATGCCTTCTCCCTTTTCTTTAAACGTAGGCCGACCTCAACAGGTTTATGTGTATCCACCTTGGCTTGGCAAAGACGAGGCGGGCTGCGCTTATCACACAAACTGGTGGTAGATCGACGATAATGAAACTTATGGGAAGGGCATTTTTGAGACCTTAAGTGACGTACGCTAACCTAGAGTCAATCACACAGGCTAGGCTGTTTCATTAATGGTTTCACCAAGGTTTTTCAGGACTCCTGCCGGCCACCATATCAACCGGCGTTCCTATTGGCTTTCCGTAAGTACGTCATCAACTCCTCATTGGCTATCCGTAAAAAAAAAAGAAAGTTTGACTCCTTCGAACTCCTTGCGGCGTTACGTCGGCGTGGGATTCGTTCCTTTCGTTTCGTTCCTATTCCTTCCTATGGGCTCGTTCAGACTGGCCTGCGCTGCATCTTCGCCGAAGGAGTCCAATGTGAACTTAAAGTGAATTAAGCCTAATTTAACGACGACTAATTTCATTTTTATATTATGGCGAAATGATGCATGGCAAACTATAAAGGGCACTTTTCGTCATCTACGAGTCAATACCTTTTATAAGGTCGGTCTCTTTCCTTCGAAACCCCCCCCCCCCCAGAAATGGTTACCCTGGGTAATCATTTCTAATAGTAAGAAATAATAACGATAACGGGTTGAAATTCACAACTTTAAAATGTGAGATTCAGTGTTCTCTCCTACCCCGGGGAGATGCAGCTTCGAATTTGCTGGAGATATTCTGTGTTGCGAGAGGAAGAAACAGGCTTAATTTTGTTCCTGTTGATTCTCTCGGAGAGGAATACGAAGTTGAATTTTGCTGTGGAAGGGGTTGAAGAAAGGTAATAGGCGCTTCCAAAGCCTATTGATGCAACGCGAGGTAATTAGGAAAATTATTAATACAATTGTATTTTATTTCCCGCATTCACCCAGAGAATTTCGCATATTCAGATCTAGTTCCTGCATTACCGCGTGACAGGCAGGAATTGTGGATGGAAGAATGAAGTCCTCCCTCCTCCCTCTTCCCTCCCTCCCTCCCTCCCTCCTCCTTTTCCTCTTCGACTCCAACAAACTTTCAGATTTTTCGTTCCCTGGAGGTTTGGAGGATGAAGCTGGAACACGCGTGACATCGAAAGGGCTTGGGTCGTCGCCAGTCTTTGTCCACTTCTCCCCGATTCCTGACCATTTACATGACAGCACGACCTACCTTGCAAACAAGTCAAATTTCCGAATGCGTTCCTCATCGTGACTCATTCGTTAGGTGAATCAGCAGTAGATGACTGTGCATAGGCTCGAAAGCGTGACGTCACTTGAGAGTGAAGTGTTGAGTGAAGTGACAGCACCGTAATGAATTATGGACCATCTGCTAGGCCAGCTGAGCTGCCAGCACCACGACGGCAGGGTTTCTGGCATGAGGCCAGTTCATACTCGTGCGGCAAGTGCATGAAGGATTATTTCTTATTATTGTTAATTATTTCAAATTTCCGCAATTCCAACAGAAATAGCATGGAAACATTCAATACGAGAACAAAAGGGAAGGAAATGCATGAGGAATGCTGCAAAGGCATGGTGCAAGTGTGCGCTGTACTGAAAAATACAATCCAACATGTCCATCTGCTGGACTGGAATCCTTGAATGCAGTTTTGCCCATTTAAGAGGGGAAGAAAGGCTTGGACCTGGGGATGGCTGGGGATGGGAAAATGCTCCTAAAGCCGGCACGACAGGTTTTGCGCCGTATGTCCCATCTATCCCAGCATCACGACAGAACTATTACGATCTTCACGGACTGGAATGCGCGAATACTTTGCACGAGTGAGGAGGGGAATACGCAGCCGTCCGACTTGTCGAAACCTATTTCAAATTTTATATGACATACTGAGCCTCCAGCTCTCATTTTTGAAGGTTTGTTTCGGAGGAACTTTCAGTACTTTTGACCTCGATACCGTCATCTGGACTCTTCCGATTCGAATGACGTCTCGAGCACGAAATTCAGCAGCTGGACATGCTGGATTATATTTTTCAGTACAGCACACACTTGCATCAGCATCCATGCATTGCCTTCCCTTTTTGTTCTCGTATTGGAACGCTTCCATGCTATTTCTCTGCGGGAATTGCAGAAATTTGAAATAATTATTGGAGATGGGCGTCCTGTCCCTCCTGATGGTGCAGTTGAGAATGGGTCATCTACGCCAGGACGCCATCTCTCCTCACCGAGTCGAAGGAAACGCGTAAGACGATCTGTGACGTTTTCGTCTCGTATTCACACATGTGACGCACGATGACAAAAGGATTTGCGGCCGTTTAATTATTTTCCATTTGTGGGATTACCATGTAAAGAATGTGAACTGTAATTTTCTTAATGATGTAAAAAAAACGTCAAACAGATTCTCCTGCATTCCGCACCACATTTCTCTCTTCCCTAAATTCGCATTTTTAGTCTTGGTCCCTGCCACACCCGTTCCTCTTTGGTGTGATCCACCTGCAGCATTCCATCCGAACAGATTCGCACATGCGAGAACGCACCTGCACTCAGATGCCGGCGGGGAATTTTTATGTTTGCTCCCACAGAAGATAATGGGAGGGGGGGGGGTGAAATTCTAAAAAATTAGTACACTTTGAAAAATATGTGTTATTCAGGTTTCAAAGAAACCCCTATTTTCGTGATAAATATTGGATTTTACCATTTCAGACCTTTCATATGAGCTATTGCACGCATTTCAAGCTGGCGTAGTTTCAGACTTACGAATATTCGCCCTATTGGTCACACGTGCCTGAAAACCGGTATTTCCAAAATGCAGTCTCCTTTAACAACGGAATGGATAGTGAAATATTTCGGATTTTGGAGTTTCGTGTACGACCTATAAACTCCGAAAATGTTCAATTTTTTTCTGAGGTGGTCGAGCGTCGTCCATCGGTCGGTTGGTATGGAATTGCTGGTATTGGTGAATCCGGTCTCGCGACCCAGCTTTAAATTTTATTGATGAGAGATTCCTTTTCCTTCCTCTTCGAATGTTCTCGATGCGCTGCACTGAGAAACATTGAAGAATGCCTGGAATATGGGCCGGGAAGTCCTTTCTTGAAAGCATGTGGTGGGAACCACTCCCCTTTTTGCATCGTTGTTGGTTGAATGTTTGACAGTTTGCCAAGTATGTTTCGAAGAAGCACGAGAATATGGTTAAACAAGAGAAGCAAATGTATTCTAGAGAAGCCACGTATCATCGATGAAACACACAGACTCGATCAGGAAAGTGTTGAACCCGAACCTGAAAAGAAAAGGAAAAATGAGAATTCGATCGCGTCTCCGTAGAAAGCCATGTTCGAACTGACCTCCGAGCGGCTCAAGTGCAGGCGACCACGCACTGGAATCCCGACGCGCTCTGAGAGTGACTGAAGAAGGCGATGGAGAGCCTTGATCTCACGTTCACCCCAGATTGGAGCTCCGTCGACTTCCCGCACACCCTAGGATATGGGTCGGACTTCAATTCTGGGAAACGTTATCGACCCTCTTTGTATCCGAGTTTGTGCTCTTTTGAATCATCAACTTTTCACAATTTTAGATAGAAGATGAATTTTCACATCTAGTCACCCATTCATCCTCTCGCAAATATCAAGCAAAGGTATGCATAATTTGTATTCGGAAATCATAACCTCTTCTTCCAGATCCAGCCGGAATTCGGTAAGGCATTTTAAAAGGAGACCTTTAAACTTGAAAGCTCCTCTTCCTCATCGGTCGAGCCTCTTTCTTGTCCACGATACGACGACTCGGTCAACTCGTTCCGTCTCCGGTTTCGCTCCTCGCGATACTCAACCCATACGAAAATGTCTTATAGGATTCCTATAGGCCCCATAGGGTTCAGTTTGGGACCTATATGGTTCCCTATAGGACCTATTGAGTTGGAGGGTTGAAGTTCTCCTCTAGGCCACTAGATGGAGGTATGGGGTTCTCGCATTTCTCAAAGGACACAAAAGTGCCCTCCCCTTACCCATGGAATCATCTCACAGAAGAGAGTTTTGTACATCAACAAATGTCTCGCTTTGCCTCATTGTAGCAATCAATAAACTTCGACACTTCCTTATTTGCCATCACCATCTTTCAGATAGAATCATGGAGTCCTGGCCAGAAATATGCCCATATTCCCTTTGAAAACCACGTACGAGAATAAACATTCGTATAGAGAATGCCTACAAGTGAATGCTGGACTCGCTCCAACTTGTACCCTGTGCAAGGCCCATAAGGTCAATTCTTCAGATTGTCAGCTGTTCAGGGCAGCCTTGGAAGAAATCCTTATGAAGGAGCAATTTCGCGAAACTGAACTTGCGAAAGACCTCCTTGCATCCCACTCTTTGACGCAGACGCCACATTAGAATATGGAGCATTTTCCGCCTCTCCCACCCAGCCCCAGCCCTCCGCCATCCGCATTTTCAGCTACAGCTCGAAAACAGCCGGCACCTGCACCTGCATCTGCTCAGCCAAGGAAACAGCCTGCCCCAATTGCTCCCATCCTCTCAGCACCAGACATTTCCACACGACCATTTTCGAGCCTTTTCAACCCTCGTGCATGGGACCGTATATCTCCCACTAGATTACAGCCACGCAACAATGGGCCAGCACTTCAGCCAAGCCCGCCGGCCTCCCAGCCTGTAGACATCCCTAGCTTGTCTACAGATATTGTTTCCCTGCAGAAGCTGGTGAATAACCTTATGGCTGCCTTCACGCTTCTTCTCGCACTTATTCCGTTCCTTACTCAATGGACGGCGACGCATTAAGCACGCCTCCGTTAATCCTGCACGCTAATGTGAAAGGATTCAAGAATAAGACAGCGGAGATCCTTCACTATATATAGATGAAACAACACCTCTAGTCATATGCATTAGCGAGTTGAAACTGAAATCTGCACCCTGCATACGTGAATTTTATAGTTATACTAGCGAGTTTGTTTGCCCTTCGGGCAAACAAACTTGCTATGGTCGCGCCTTCGGCGCTCCATTGCCTTGGATAGTGATTAATTCCTTCATTCTTTGCGAAATGGGAAACACGTACGTCCCCATTGAAATACGTGACATATGGGGTCGAAAATCTTGATTTTTTATCAAAATCATTACTACTATGATTCTGTGTGCCTAACTTTAAATCTTTTTTGTGTCCCTTTTTGTAAGGGTGGAGAATATATTTTGAAATACTTCCCTCCAATAATCTACGCTAATGGGACATATTTCAAAAGTAGGATTTTTCCGATACTCAGCCATTAAACAGGTACTTCTGAGGGAAGTTTATCTTTTCTGTCTCTGTTTCGTTGGATAAAAAAAAATTCAGGAAAATGGGACAGAAAAACGTGCCCTGATGGGTTTTAACAATTTTTTTTTCCTTTTGAAATGTAGACTCAGGGAACTCCATGCCACCCAGTTTCAGCCTGATACGTTTCCCCTTTTTGCTGGCGGAAAAAATGTATTTGGAAAAGCGACCCACCCAAAGCTGTTTGCTGGCGGAAAAAATGTATTTGGAAAAGTGACCCAGTCAAAAGCTATGATCTGAGGTGACGCACAAAAAAAGTTGAATTTTTCCTTAAATCAACATCATGTCCGTTATGCGTGCGCCAGCTACTTATCTATTTCCGCCCGATTCGGTAGGATGTGAAAAGTTATTGGAAGACGTTACGTCCCCAAGAAATATGAACCCCAAAATTTATTTGGAAATTTGACCTTTGACATTTGAGCTCAGTGCGTCAACGGTCACGTTCTTGCAAAGTTTGAGCTTTCCATGTGTCTCCGTTTGAAGCAAAGAGAACTATTTGAAAATATGTTCCCCAAAATGTGCGCCCCTATGGCATGCATCATCAAAGTACAACTTTTCCTGAACTCAGCATGCGAATAGCGACTTATGTCAGTCAGTCAGCAACTCACAATCCTCTATATATAATAAAAGTATAAATTTTTCCGTACGCAGCTATCCATCAGGTACTTATTTGCCAAGTTTTTTAACTTTCATGTGCCCTCTGTTTTGCTGGATCAGAAAATTCGTGAAAATACGCCTTTTGCAAAATATGTGCCATGAGCCGTTTCAACCGAAACGTACCTTTTTTTTCCGAAATACATCCTCAGTGCCCACAACGTTTCAATATTATACGTTTGCCTTTTTCGCTGGTGAAAAAACATGTTTGGAAAAGCCGACCCACCCAAACGCTATGCCCGGAGGGGATGCACCAAGAAAGCTGAATACTCCCTCAGCTCAGTAAGATCATGTCACTTATACGTGTTCCAAGTTTCACATTTCCATTTCTGTCCAATTTGCCACAACAATTTCTTTTTTTCAAAACATCGCAAATCGAAAAAATTCCCACGGGGGATGTATCGAGACTTAACATTTTTATTTAATTCCTTGTCTCAATTGTCACATTCATGCAAAGTTTCAGCTTTCCATGTTCATCAGTTTAACTAATGCAAAAAAATTAGTTGAAAACATCTCCCTTTGA
>CAJPEV010000570.1:44179-108427 GCA_905338385.1 Darwinula stevensoni | reverse complement strand
CGAGTTTGTTTGCCCTTCGGGCAAACAAACTTGCTGGTATATATTAAGAAGAAATATCTATTGAGCATAGCACTCACTCGCGACATAAATTTTGCGATTCCACGAAAAAATCAGGCGGATTAAGACAGAGGCGGTCGCCGATTCCCATCAACGCCAATTCCTAATTCCCAAAGAGCAATGGACACGGATCCTTCACCCATTCTTGCAATTTTCGAAATCATGCAATTTAAAGAGTTTCGAAGGCAAAAATAGAATTGGGGAGCTCACGGACGTATATTTTGTGCCCTTGAGTGCATTAAGAGGCGATGCATGCCGGATTTTTGTTGCCAACAACGGTTTCTAATATTTCTATGTTCGTTATATTTTTATTTTTTCTCATTCTCTCGCGACTGCATCGCGTGAAGTGCGAGGAATGAGATTATCAAGCGTCTAGCAATTAGGTATTAGGTATGCTCGGACAGCCTTCATAACCGTAATAAGATTTTGAAGTCCATGTAGCACTTCATAATTCAAATAAATTTACGCATAAAACGCCATGAAGCCTCGATTTCGTCATTCCAACATGGAACAATAATTCCTGCCGAACAATAATTGCCTTCATTATGGACACTTTCCGTTTCTGCTTCATCGCGACGATCACAATTTCACAGCCTTGGGAGTGCCGCAAGAGATCCTTGCGTACACGTTGGGCGCCCTGAACCGAGGAGACTCCTTGTCCCAGAAAATCCGATCCGACCAGGCCCGCCGGGATCGGCTGGAAGCGGAACTCAACGACATCCTCGAACACAACCAGACGACCATTCCGCGTTTGCTCGCGGCGGCATCGCTCAGGTAGTGTGCCTGACGTAAACTTTTAACACTAATTCGAGTGGTCATGGGAGGGAAGTGTATCTTGACATTGTTCGTACTTTGTAAGTCGAAATCGTGTAATTCAGGTGTGAGCAGATGATAATATCGTGCGAGCTGGGGGGAGAGCCGGAAATCCTTGAAGCGGACAGGTGTTGCTCGGAGATCTTCAAATCTCGACCGCTGACCTCGATGGGCCCCTGCATCTCCACCCACGGATACACCCGCTATCAGAACTACCCCGGAGCTTCCATGGGACTCAGCGTCATGCTCCGGGTCTTCAGCTCTTCCTGTACGTTCATTCTCTCGTACGTCTGCAACGTATGACCATGAAGGGCGAACATCCAAGACGTTAAGATTGTGAAGGTGGGTGCGCAGTACACGAACTCGGGTCCAAAAGTTTCTCGTGTCCTCCAGTCAAAGCCTGCTACAAAGAGTAATGAAATGCCCAACCCTCCTGGGCAGATAGTTTCCTATGTTTTGTTCTCATGATATCGCCGTTGGCGTTATGCGCAGAGAACTCAGATCTCTCAGAGACCCTCGCCTGATGATGCCGTAATGGAATCGAAGGAGATCATCGAACTGAAATCTTGCACTCAATACGAATGGTTGCTGAGGATTTGCAGGACGATGCCATTGTTCCGTTGCTTATCGCAAAAGAAAGAACAGTTTTTCCACAAACTCTTTTAAGTTTTCCAAGTGGGAGTTAGCGGCCCTCTTCTTCCCGGGAGACACTCTACTCGTGTGTAGAATAATTGATACCACCCTAGAGTTCTTCGTTGGGAATTAAGTGAGGATTTTCTCAGGTCCCAGGAATTCAAGCCTCAGTTCATCAGAAGAGCAGAGAAAATATTTTATATAATGGAAAAGCAATGGAAAAACCAAGCATACGTCATCTTCGATAACAGTCAAGAACGGAAAATATTAAATGGAAAATGCGCATCCGGAACACTTTGCGAACAGAGACTTTCTTCTGCCGTTGACAGGGTTAAACAGGAGCGTCCTGTCAGATGTGGCCCAAGCAGACGGATACAAGGTCATCCTGACGGCCAACTACGAGTCCCCCTCACTTGCTGCCACGATGAGGGCGCATTCCATCAACCCGGGCAGGAAGACGTTTCTAGGCATCCAAGCCGTCAGGGTGAGTCATCTGTAGATGCTCGTCTAGTTTGGTTATTCTTGTCATCCGATGAGCATAGCATCCCAAAAAAAATGGACAACCCTAGTTTAAGATATTCGGGTGTCGGTTGCCGAATAATCATTGAAGAGAGATAGGTCTGATTGTCGTAGCAAATATTTTTTGATTATGTATGAAGAAATCTCTGTAGTGGCAACCAGAATTTCCGTTCTTCTCCCTTGGGGCACCCGACCCACCAGGTGGAACATTCGGGGATGAACGTCTACCCGGTGAGGTCGGACGCGTGCGGCGACGTGGACCTGACGACGGCTCCGACCAAATCGGTTCACGACCTCATGGATGACTATCCCTATTCCTGGAACTGTGTCGAGAGGATCTTCCGGGAGGCGACCATCAACTCCTCGTGCAAGTGCTACCCTGCCGACACCCTTTCGTCCGAAGGTTTCCTCGATTTTTGGCATTTCAGAGCCGAATCTCGGATGAATGTCGTGGCATAACAGCACCGTTCTTTTTTTCTCTCTCTCTCTTCCGCTTAGAGCTGCAGAACCTCAACCTATCCGTGTGCAGACCTGAGACGTACATGTGGTGCATGAGACAGGAAGTGGCGAGCGACACGTATGCTGACCTCGTATATGAAAGGGCTGGTGAGCTGCTTCACTCGGATTGAATCCTTTTTCTTCGAAATCTAAATGAGACTTCTCACACGTTCGTTGCTTTGACGAAAATTGTTTCAGTTGTAAAAAAATAAAAAATAAAAATTCGACTTTCTGGGTGAAATGCACCAGATCCGTTCGATTTGATAACTTTTCACAATGGTTTTCCTCGGGTATAATATTACACCCGTCAAACCGAACTCCATAGAAAACCACATGAGATCGGATCAGTTCAATTATGGTTGGTCTCTTTCCTCCCAAAACCCCCCGGGAGTGGCTACCCTGGAGAAGGGGAAAAAAAAAGAAGGAATGAAATTCACATCCTCCAAAAAAGAGATTCAGTGTTCTCCCCAACCTCAGGGAGATGGAACTTCAAATTTGCTGGAGCGGTTCTGTGGTGAAAGAGGAAGAAGTATGCCAAATTTCGTTCCTGTTGAAGCTCTCAGAGAAGAATACGAGGAAGTTGAATTTTGTGGCGTGAAGGGGTTGAAGAAAGGAAATAGGCGCTACCAAAAAGCCTATTCGAGTATGTTCGAATTCGAAAATCAGCTTCTCCTCTGGACTTGATGTTGATTTCACTGATCGTTGCAGCTCCAATCGAAGGAGGCAAACGCTCGACTGCCCGAATGTGCCCAGAGAACTCTTACCATCGAGCACCTGCCACACACTTGGCGACGCCGGAAGATCAGATCCTCGCATTTCCCACTCTCGCATCGCCCTTCCCCAAATTCCACCAACTGCCACACGTCTCCGCTGCCTTCGCCCTCCATCCCATTCCCTCCAGTTCCACTTGCAGTGCTGGAGTCCTTTCTTTTCGAAATGCGAGGCAGTCGTTAAGCCTACTTTAGGGAATTGGACGAAGACTTGATGTTCCTCATTGATGTTCCCTTTTGTCCTTTTGTCCTTTTATTTTTATTTATTTTACCTTTTTTTATGGAGTTCTTGTCTCGGAAGAGAGTGGGGTCGTGTTCACCTACCATATTGTTTGTTTGAATCTTTTTTTGCTTCAATTACGTATCTCTCATGCGTTATATTTCGCTGATATCCAAATTTCCGTGAGAGGGCAAATTCTTCTAATGCAGTGATGTACAACCCGTGGGAGACCTTTTTTGCGGCCCCTTGGATGCCTCCGGCCTCTAAAAATCCATATCCAAAATCCATGCGGCCAATTTCGGCCTATGTTCGAGGGCCTGCGGCCCTCGAACCCCTCGAACAAGAGCCGAAATCTCAATTTGGCCCTCTAGGGGGAAATGGTTGTGCACCATTGTTCTAATGGGTTCATATTGAAAATTTGAAAATCAATTGGGCGTGTACGTAGTTTCAGAATAANGCAAGAAATAGACGCAGTGGATCCGGATATGATAGCACGCACCTTCCTAAACATGGAACGTCGTGTCCAAGCATGCTTGGATGCAAACGGCGGACATTTCCAACATATGTTGTGACATCGTTTTGATTGTCATAGAGTAAGGTACGTGCAGTTCAAATTTCGTTGTAATACGTTCAATAGTTTAAAGGTTATTTGCGCTTTTTCGGGTACAAAAGCGAGTGGGACACCCTGTAGCTTCGCCTTGGAGGCAGGCGTCTTTCATCTGCTTTGGTGCGTGCGGACATTTTCATCTGCCATTCCCAGAGAGATCTATTGGGAAATGGCAGATGTCGCGGTCAGTCTATCACAAGTTCTCGAATTTTTCATTCCAACTCTCCGCGATCGCGGACTCGACTCAGTGCGCATGCGTAGAAACGACTCAGTGCGCATGCGCATTCTTTCACCTGGGTTGGGGGAGCAGTCAACCACTGGAAGCGCCAGTTACCATCCTGCCCTCGGGTTTGACGGATCCATAGAAGACTAAGAGAGTAGCTGGAGATAGTGAGGCTTGGCGAGCTCGTGAAATGCGCCATCACGCATTCCATTTCCATGCGACTCGGACGTGCGAATCAAGAATATTATCGAGTTTTCGCAGAAGACCCACGACGCAGCTATTACTTATTTGTTTATTGATAAATAAATCAATTTACCGCATCCTAACTATATTGGTGTTAGGATTGGCAGAGGTATATTCCAGTGGCACAGTGACCAGTAGAATGGCAGATTAACACCTGGACCAGAACTCTAGCTGTTCTCTTGCAAACGGACTTTTAAAAAAATTTCCATTCGGCTTTTGATCGAGAATGATCCTGAGGGTGAGCCACTCTTATTGCCACTAATGGGGAAAATGATGCATGCGATTGGCCACTCGCCCAAGCGTCCGCATTTGCCGTAGATCCGATGGGGAAACTGTCAGCTCTTCGTTGATTTCCTTTGTCGCGTCTCGAACGTGTTTCTCCATCGCCTCTCATCTGAGCCCAACCGGTCGGATGGAGTCGACAGTGTCGACAACTCGACACTCGACAGTGGCGATCCGGACCGGACGAACGAGCGCTAAAAGTAATGCAAAGACATTGAGCAAAGCCCGGTCATTTCACTCCTCGTGTCGGGAAGACACGAAATTTTTAACGCATAACACGTGAAGTATAACGTATGTCGCAACGTATAACGTATGTCGTAACGTATAACGTATGTTGTAATGTATAACGTATAACGTGTAACACTACATACACATTTGCCGCACAATTGGAAATTTTCTTTTATCTCTGCAATTCACAACGCTGCAATGGAACCAAAACGGCCTTGGTCGGTGCGTTTCAAAAGATATCGTCATCAAGTCGAGAATCCCTGTGTAAGAAGCTGAATTTGCACAAAAGCATCGCCGAATTCGTTCGTGATAGCATAGCACTTACCCTCTACCGCTTACCCTCTACCGCTTACCCTCTACCGCTTACCCTCTACCGCTTACCCTCTACCGCTTACCCTTTACCACCAAAGAAGAGAAACCGTCAAGACGGTGAGTAAACGTCAGACGAATCTGTAATCGAATCTCCAGCCCGAACCTGCAATTAAGCGATTCGAGTCATGACGAATCTTAGGACTCATGGCCTTCAGGTTCCAAGTCTTCCGAGGTTAAACCTCCATCGCAGATGCCTCATCGCGGAAAAGCTTCCGATCCGACTCGATTCTCGTGCGGGGAGCTTCCGCGAATTCAAATCCCTTCGGGCGGTTCGAGCCGATTCCGTCGCGTCGTTCGCGGGGGGCGAGGTCGGCCTTTCGAGGTCCGATTTTTTTTTTTTTCCTTCAAGACCGGAACGACCAAGTCGGGTTACAGCAAAATATCCACAATAAAGAAAATCAATTCTCAGGAATAGGATGTGTGACGTGAAGAACTGAAGGCAGGGGAGGTTGGATGGCGAGAGTCGACACAACCCGGGACAACCGGGTTGTGACAACCTGGTTGCGACGACTTATGCATTATGCATGACAAACTTTATTCTTTATATATATAGAGAGAGAGAGATCCAGCCTCACAAAAGCACTTTCGTTCATTAGTAAGGTAAATGCCTAGATATGAACATGTCCAAGTCAATCGATTAATTGGCTTTAAAAGTATATATAATACATAGATGATGTTTATTGAATCTCCTTTTTCCTAATTTTACGTTTATATCGAGACAATTCCGCCATGTGAGATGCTCGGGAGAATTTTTTTTTCCTTTTTGCTCGCTTGCTGCGATAGACTTTAGGCCACTTTTCAGCCACCCTTCCCTAAAGCAGGCATTTTTCGGTGATCGCTAATTCGCGATCGGCTAAACCGCTCAACGGACCGCGAATCCATTGGATCGAGGCGGATTTGATGTCGGCGCTTGGAAGTATGAACCTTCAGCAGGGAAGCGTTCGATCAACTGTGCTGCCTGGGATATCGCCTTCGCGGGCCGAAATCGTTCAAAATACCTGCGGGATGAAAGCCGAAACTCTTCCATCGCCTATCGGATAAGGATCGATGACCCCCCCCCGCGGGGGGGGGGTCAACGTTTTCGCGGAATATGCCATCGCCGCGATTCCGAATCCCATCGCGGCCCACCGATAAGCATCGCGGGATCGAGATGCCATCTCCCTCACGACCAGGCCCCTTTCCTTTCCGTTTCGCAAACGGCCTGACCGTGACGACGCGATACGCATCAGACGCAAAAGGTCGACGCGTCGCGATCGCTTGTCACCCGCGACACCGAATGCAGTTCCCTCTCTGACTACCGTGGACCAGTCGTCTCAGTTCCTCGTGCCAGTGGGCCGCCGTGAAGATGGAACCGAGGATGTTGCGGAGGAAGTCATGGATGCAGCAGTCGGGGATCCCCTGGACCATCGAGCCCATCCCCGAGATCCCCAGCGAGTAGGTCTCACGGCGATTCGCGCGATCCTCGTTCCAAATCCCTTCGCGAAATCTTTCGCGGATCTTGCGGAACGATTCGCGCGAATCTTGGAGGGGGCAGCGTGGATTTTGCAGCGCCTGGAATCGGCGAAATCTTCCCGCTCTGAAAAATTGCGAGGATGCGAGACGTTTGAATGCCCCCCCCCTGTAAAAATAAAACTTTTAATTAAATAAATTTATCTGAATTGATTTTTATCCAAGTTTACAGGATGGAAATCCTCGCATTCTCTGCTGTCCTTTGGTCAGCGCAGTAGAAAATGAGCATGCGCTTTCCTTTGAAAGGAGGGGGGGGGAGGATTGTGAAAAATAATTTGCAAAAGGTGGGAGAGCCAAATTAAAAAAATGCATTCATGCGGATTCGCAATTCTCGACCGAGGCCGCCTCCACGACGGGGAACATCTTGAACTTGCCGTGCACTCGGGACCGAAGGCGGCTCTGTGCCGCTGACGATCCCGCCTTTTTTGCTCCGAGTCCAACAGTTTGGACAGTCCGAACTGTTTGGAGCACTGTTGCGAATTGCAAAAAGAAAGAAGAGGCGAATTGAGACCGATTTCGCAAGTGAGGAATTCCGTGCCGTCTCCTTGCTGCATTTTCTCCGCTTGAAACCAGAAAATAATTCCCTAGGATGATTTCTCCCCATCAACCGATTCCTTCTGCCAGTTATTTACATTTAAGAAATACAATTTTAATTTTAATTTTTTAAAAAAGGCGACCTGCCCCTCAGAGCCGGAAACCGCCCCGTTTCGTTCTGAATTCCACCTGGAAGGGAAAAAAAAGGTTAGGCAAGGACAACGCAACCACAAACCATGCAAATTCTCTGCGACACCAATAACTTCACTGGCAACCCTCCAAGGAAGAATCGGATCGAAGCGAATCCCTCGAACGCGTTGGATCTATTGAAAAGAAGTATGGTCGGTCGATTCCTGTTCGGTTTCACCCGATTTTCCCGCTGTTCGATTTCTCGAGCATTCCTCTCTGGGCCCGGTGGGATGACGCATCAAGGCGAAAAATTACATTCTTTCGCTCTCCTTTCCTTCACCCACACATTTGACGGCAATGTGTGGGTGAAGTTTGCTCTCTCCGTAATACTAGTAACCTCCATTTTAGATTTTATTACAATGCGTCCTTACCAACCTAGATGAGTGATCACGGAATAAAATTTACCGTTTCATAAATGTTAGATATAAGTAATTTTGTCTTTGTAATTTTGTCTTCTGTCTTTGCTTCTGTTCGCAAAAACGTTTGCATGCTGCGATAAAAAAGTTTTCCCAAAATGCCTGTCTCGAGCATTTCGAACTGCAGAATTTTTTTTCCCAAGTCGGAAGTCGCCGCATCCCCCGAAAGAACCGAAGGCGATCGACATCTTCGACAAAGCGCTGGAGACATTCTGCGACTGGCACGACATGCACGGTCTGTACTTCCTGAGGAACAGGAAGAACCTGGGAATCGTAAAATGGCTCATCTGGGTGGTGGTCGAGTGCAGCGTCATCTCGTGGGCCCTGTACCTGTGCTACTCGCCCTTCACGAACCTGATCAACGGGAAGCACACGGTGTCGATGGATATGGATGGCGCTCTGTTGAAGAGGAGGCTCCTGCCGGACATCACCATCTGCCCGACGAATCCTCTGCGGGAAGATGCTGCTACAGGTCTGGGAATTTTCTTTATCCTGAGACATAAGAAATCGAGTGGTGAAATTTTCGACTGTTGTAGATGTTTGAGCGAGGATCATCCCCGCGAGAGTTTTGCTTCGGAGTGCTCGATTGACCAGACAACACACTGAATATTCAGTGCATCGAATCGATGCATTTTGGTGGTGAAAAAAATATTCCCTTCATGTGATCAAATTTTCGATGCGGTAAAAACGCATCACATGGAGAGCAGATTTTTTTCACTACCAAAATGCATCAATTTGATTCTTTGCGCATACGTTCCGCATGTGAAGCATTTAGGCCTCATTCTCCATACCATGCCCATTCTCAGTTGCCTAGGACCTCCCCACCCCCGGGGGGGGGAGGGGTAGGAAGGAATTCAATCCGAAGACTATGGGATTTCAGAACAGATATGTAGGTCGCCAAAAGAAAGAGCACAAGTTTCGATCTACTTCACTTAACTGTGTACCTCCGAAATCTCGCAGTTACAGCTGTTCGGTGGGGAAAATTATGCTTGTTGCCAAATCTGCTTTTAAAAAAAGTTTTCATCTGATTTTTCAAACCCCAAGGAGAGAAAAAAATGTTCTTTCCTTCGGGTGACTGCTCAAAGGCCATGGAGGAGTCTCAAATTATTTTCGTCAAAGCGCTCAAAGAGAAACATGCAATGGCGAATATCTTAATCTTAATGGTGATTAAGATTGAGAGAAGGCGCTGAAGCACCTTTTCGTTCAAGGTGATAGGCTACGAATACTGTCAGATGAACCTATTGCAGGAATATCAGGCTTTCACGCTTGGAAGCTTAGTCTACCGGCGATACGTATTGCACAATCAGTACAAGAAACCAAATACAAACACCATATGGAACTGGACTCGAAAAATGTCAGAAGCGATGACATTAGAATCCCTTCGAGACGCGTGAGCGACTCGCACGGGCCGTAGGGAAGGCGATAGGGTATGAAGAGGCCATGCACTCGCACGCGCTCGAGTGTCAATCCCTCGGCTGTGAATGCCGAAGGCTTGTGAGGCTTTCTTCGACGTGACGAAGTGGAAGACGGAGATCGACATGGAGATGGACGAATTTCGGGCGACCAGGCACGATCGGGAGGTGACGGTTGTGGATCGAAATTCCAGTCGATTATGATTCCAGAGAAACCGGTGAATCGAGATGATGCACTTTCGTCAATTTTCGCATTTTGATTTATTTTCTTCAAGAGGAGAAGGTATTCTTCGACTGAACGTTTCGACGAGAGCCATTCAAAGAATCGTCCAGTCGAGGAAGTGACATGGAACCAAATTCGTTGTCAGTAACGTGGTTAGCGGTGTAACTTGAAGCCACCTTGAAGTCCTGGAAGTTCCTTGCTGCCTTTGCTCGAAGAGGACAGAGTGAAGCGTTTTTCAAAATGCCGATTGAAACCCTTGCTCCTGGGGATGTGACCCTACAATGTTATCATTTTTTTTTTCGTCTGAGTGTTGACTTTTATTCACGTATAAGGGACAAGATGGGAAAATTAACTTCGAGGGAACTCTACTTCCACCGTAAATTATATACTCTTGAAACTATTGTATTAAGTGTTCGAAGCCAGTGTAGAAATTAATTCTGTAGAAAAATAAATAAATAAATAGCGAAACGCCACGAAACGCCATGCATTACGCAAATTAGCGCATTAGTCAGGACCATCATTACGTGTCTTCTATTTCTTCCCCGTCACGATTTTAAAGCTTTGGGAGTGCCTCAAGAGATTCTGGCCTACTCGATGGGCGCCCTGAACCGAGGCGACTCCTTGTCCCAGAAAATCCGAATCGACGAAGTTCGCCGAGATCGGCTGCAAGCGGAACTCAACGACATCCTCGAACACAACCAGACCACGATACCGCACTTGCTCGTTGCAGCGTCGCTCAGGTACGGTGCCTGGATGCAGTTGACGCCGCCGGTGGTTTCCTTGGGGGGGGAAGGCAGCTGTCATGAGATTGGATGGAGAGGCGGTTTCTCTGTGCGTATTGTCGATCGAAAAGATCGTGTCGCCCAGGTGTGAGGACATGGTGATATCGTGCGAGCTGGGAGGGGATTCGCGGATCCTTGAAGCGGAGCAGTGCTGCGCGGAGATCTTCCAATCTCGACCGCTGACCTCGATGGGCCCCTGCATCTCCACCCACGGATTCAGCCGCATTCAGAACTATCCCGGCTCTTCCATGGGACTCAGCGTCATGCTCCGGGTCTTCAGCTCTTCCTGTACGTTCGAGTTCTGCTACATTTGCTTCAACACTGAAGTCCGATGCACGAAAAGCGGGTGAAAAGGCTTCCTTGGTAGTGTTATCCATGGCCTGCTGCAATGTTTAGCGATGAACTGGATTTGCTGTCGTGATTTGCATCTATGCAAATCCAGTTTACTTGATAAAACCTATAGGTTTTATCAAATCTCTTTCGTGGCCCGTCAAAACTCTTGCCTGGCATATGTCATGGCACTCAAGAGAACAGGAAAGCTTATAAACCTCTGTTCGTCAGATGAGCAGCAAAGACATCAAGAAAAAAAATTAGGAAAAAAAAAATTTCGTCCGTGACTGCGTCTTCCTTGGCCTATGAAACCAGGGTCGAGCTGTCAGATCAGATTTGGGGTGCTTCGTGCTGGAATCCTTGAACCATCTTCCATAATGTCGCCTACATCCATCATCATCCATCGATATAGAAATGTGCGTCAGAAGACTTTGCAAACGGAAGCTCTCTTCTTTGACAGGGCTAAACAGGAGCGTCCTGTCAGATGTGGCCCAAGCAGACGGATACAAGGCCATTCTGACGGCCAACTACGAGTCCCCGTCTCTCGCCGCCAAGATGAGGGCGCATTCCATCAACCCGAGCAGGAAGACGCTGCTCGGCCTCCAGGCCGTCAGGGTGAGTCATCTGCGGATTCTCGACTCGTTTGGTCATCGTTAAATGTGCAGGGTTTTTGCGAGGTATCCCTGGCTGGGAAGGAAAATCGCACCGAAATCCTCGAAGCTCTCGCGTCCTTTGCGTGCCTTCCTAACCGGGACCAATCAGAGTTCAGAAAGGAATTCCTGGAATGGATTCGTAGCGTAGCAAGGAAGGGGAACGAGATAGGGTAATAGGGAATGCGAACCCCTTCTTTTCTTGCCTCCATCGCTCAGGTTTTGGGAATTTGTTTTTTTTTTGCGAAAAGTTATTTTACTTGCTTGCGGGAAAGAGCTGCTTATCTAGCGCATTCGACGAAATCGCATCCTTTTCATCGAGGAGAGATAGGACCGATCGTGGTAGCTTTCGCGCTGACGAAAATCTCCGTGGAAAATCTCTCCCGAATTTCTCCCTTGGGGCACCCGACCCACCAGGTGGAACATTCGGGGATGAACGTCTACCCGGTGAGGTCGAACGCGTGCGGCGACGTGGACCTGACGATGGCTCCGACCAAATCGGTTCACGACCTCGTGGACCATTTTCCCTATTCTTGGAACTGCGTGGAGAGGATCTTCCGGGAGGCGACCATCAACTCGTCGTGCAAGTGCTTCCCTGCCGACACTCTTTCGTCCCAAGGTTTCCTTGCTTCTCGGGATATTTCGGATCCGAATCTGGGGAAATGTCATGGGGTGACTGCATTTTTTTTTTCCTTCGTAGAGCTGCAGAACGTGACTCTCCCCGTGTGCAGACCCGAGACTTACATGTGGTGCATGAGACGGGAATTGGCGAGCGACGCGTACACGGAACGCATCTATGACAGGGCCGGTAGGCGGATTTTCCTTGCCGGGATTTTTCATTCCGAATGCGAAACGAGACTCCTGGCGCAATCGCTGCCTGAACGCGAAACTTGTTCGCATTTTTACCACAACAACCGCAGGTCACAAACGAGTTTTAAATTGTTATTTTCTTTGGAGGCAATTTCAAACCATTAGCAAATTTCCGCATGAGGTTAAAAAAAAAAATGAATTCTCTCAAAGCGACGGATTCCGTCGAGAAATTTCTCGCAAGCCTGTTTCTTTCTCCCCCCACGCACACACGCACACACGCACACGCAAAGACATTGTACATTGTCTTGGGGCACGTTCGTGTCAACTACTTTTCTTAACCATTCCTTAGATGCTTCATTATCTCGCCGACATTTCTGGGTGCCCGAGACCATTCGATGTAAAACAGAGCCGCCCGCGTCGCATCGCGGCTCCCGAAAGCAAGGAAACGAGACCCGAGGGCCCGAACGCTCCCTAAGCCCGAAATCGCGAAGTACGAAATGGAAATCTCCGCATGAGCGCCAAGTGGCTTCATCGACTTCGAAGGAAATTCGGCCATCAAATTTTTTTTCTTTTTCAATTCGAACGTAACGGAAAGGTGCATCAAGTCGGGAGTGTTGAGACTCACGTTGCCTGAAAAGCGGGAATCGTCTCTAATTTTTGCACCGCGAATGATATTTGCCGGAGTTAAAGTGAATTAACAGGATAATTATGGTGGGTTTGCAGAGTTTTGGGCGCCTTCAGGTAACGATTAGGTGAAACCAGATGTAGTCCCTTACGGCGCCTGTCTAACCGTAGAAGAGTGAAGCATTCTCTTCATCTGGCATTCTTTTCGTCTGACATTCTTTTCATCTGACGTTCTTTTCATCTGGCATTCTTTTCGTCTGACGTTCTTTTCATCTGGCATTCTTTTCGTCTGACATTCTTTTCATCTGACATTCTTTTCATCTGACATTCTTTTCGTCTGACATTCTTTTCGTCTGACGTTCTTTTCATCTGGCATTCTTTCCATCTTACATCAGTACAAATGCATTAGAAATGGCTTTTGGCTTTCAAACTTCTATTATGACGGATGAAATCACGATGAACGAAACGTCGGAGCTTTTCCGCTTCGTTTTTGAGTCTGCATCGTCCTATCTCTTCCCTTCCGTCCCGTACAGAAAATGTTTTCCGTTCCGAAGTTGGATGAAATTTTCGAGTCTCAAAATCACACGGGACAAAATACATAAACAAATAGCAGGCAATCGGCTTCTTTGGGATTCCCATTCTAAATGGATATCGCGAAATTCTTTCAAATTTCCTTGTAAATATTTAGGAATCCTGTGAGATCCCTGTAGGGAAGCTTTTGGAAACCACAGATTCCCGTGGGATCATGAGACTCTGGGAGTTCTATGGAATTTTCCGCCCGAGATTGCTTGGAATCTCGTGCCGCGATGAACGTCATCTTGAAACCGATGAAAAACTCTCTGTCGCCTTTGACCCCGCACGCACCAAACGACGATTCCCCCCGGGATCGACCACGATCGGCTGCTGGACGGGGTCCATGCCGTCTGCTTCTCAGGCGCGCAGTTTTTCTTTTAAGTGTAAGGTGCCGTAAATGTTCTGTACTGTAATGTTCTG
This sequence comes from Darwinula stevensoni, assembly GCA_905338385.1. Lineage (NCBI taxonomy): Eukaryota > Metazoa > Arthropoda > Ostracoda > Podocopida > Darwinulidae > Darwinula > Darwinula stevensoni. Next base: position 94,490 of record CAJPEV010000570.1, on the reverse strand, counting down.
AACTGTAATGTTCTGTACTGTAATGTTCTGAACTGTAATGTTCTGTACTGTAATGTACAGTATGTCAAATATAAAATGTACTGTAAAATGTGCTTTCCTCTGGCGATGGGAATCTTGTGATGCACTGTCGCCTTTCGACCAAAACACCATCACGTTTTGGTATCGTATGGAGTAAAACGGCAAAGAACAAAAACGCGAGACGGAGGTTTAACCGAGGTTCGCTCTTTCACGGCCGGATAGGAAAGGGGCCGTTCCTCCTCGGTTGAAACTACCGAAATTGGCGGAAACGCCCAAGATGCAGGCGTATATCCTCCCATTTTTTTTCTGCAAAATCAACCGATACGTGCATGAAGGTTCCCACGCCAGATTTTGAGGGAGCGCAAGGAACCCATGAAATCCAGATCATCAATGTGCCACTTTGAGGATGAACTTTTGCTTCCACGCTGGATTCTCCAATATGGAACCAAAAGGATCGATTTTAGCGTGGCCGACTACCTCGTATGAATTACCACTTTGCTTAACTCGAATCGAAATCATATAGAATTCCTAGCGAATCGGTATGAAGAAGAATATAGAAGCAAAAATGCTGCTGTGATACTTTTCATCAATTCACTTATGTCGAAAATCGAAATGCGAAAAGACCTGAGATAATTCTTGCGTCGACACATATTGTCGATTGAGATATTTAACTGGGAAAATGTGAAGATCGGAGACGTTTACGGTAGAAACACGTACTAAAAAATCTTACCTCGTCACTGTTCAGTACCCCTGGCAATCTCTCCGACGAAAAACTGGCGGAGTTGGCCGAGTCCCGCAGATATTTTCGGCAGAAATCGTACAAAAATCAGAATATAGTGCATTACAGCACTTAGCAATATAAGAAGAAATGAGACAGAAACCCGAGAAACCCCGGATCCGTTTCTCTATTGCACCGCGAGCAGCTTCACTTTTGAGCTGCTCCCTGCAGCTCCCATCGAAAGAGTTAAACGCTCGACCGCCAGAACGCGACAGGCCGAGAAATTCCACTGCCACGCACTGGAAGCGCCGAACGACCGCGTCCTCGTCGTCCACTCTCGCATCGCCTTTCCCCAATCCCCACACGTCTCCGCTGCCGTCAACCTCCGCACCGCTCCCTTCAGTTCCATGTGCCACGCCATGCTCCTTCCATCCCACACCCTCCCACGAGCGACATCCACAGGAATTATGCTCTTGCCTCAGTCGCAGTGCTGTTGAAACTCCTTCGTGTATTTCTTATTTCTGGCGTAGTTGTTATCCACTCTCTGTCAGAATGAGAGGACTGAAATAAAGATGAATCCGACCACTTGTGCTCTCTTCCCTATCTCCTCTGATACTTGGTGCAGTGCATTTATTAATTTTGTTTATTTTTCGCAGGAATCTTTCCATTGTCAAAGTCTAGCCCCCCCCCCAAAGGGCAGTGTCCTTGCTGATCTCTCCTTTAGTGAACATTTTTTAAATAATCGCAAGTGTGATATGTTTGAATGTTGTCCATATCTTCTTCAAGAGCCAAGTTCAAGACAAAATGGAATTCGATCGTGTGTGAAGGTGGTTTTAGGATATCATAAAGCTTTCGATTCTTCGGGTCTTGGGTGCTGGGTTGAGACCTTCCGGTTTTCCTCATTTTGTAGTCATTATGAAATGAGCGCTTTTCTGACGGACTTCACCTAGTTTTTTAAATTTATCCTTGCAGAGAAGGAATGCAAGCCTCTTTGCACAGAAAGCTCCTACGAAGCACTGGTCACCTACGACCACTTGAATCCCGCCTATGTGGAAAGCGTGATGAAGCAACTCGGACGTAATCTGACGCAAAGGTGATGGATGAATTTATAGGCATTGAAATCGTCAGCGCAAACGATCAAGACACTATTGTCTCGTGCAGTGGGGATGTGGCGATAATCGGGGTTCACTACAACATGCTGTCGGAACGCGTCATCACGTACACGGCTTACGCCATCATCGACCTCATCAGTGAGTCGAAATCTGTTCGGCGGCGTCCGCCTCGTTCGTAACGCATTCGACTTCGTAGGTAGCACGGGAGGCATTCTCGGCCTCATCTTCGGAGGCAGCTGCATGACCGTCATCGAGTTCATCACCTTCAACGTTTGGCTGTCCCGCCGCTTCGTGATGTGGGGGAACAAGCGGATGCGAGAGAAGGAGGCCAGGAAGATCGTCCTGGCGTCGCTGAACGCGGCGGCGCGATCCAAGGGGACCATTTATCTCGACAAGCGGAAGTCGAGGGGACTGACCACTCGGGACTGTCTGTTCGTCTGAGTCGGTTGCAGGGGCTGAAGGCTTTAGGTGTCGTGAGGTAGAATAAAGCGACGGCAAATGGTTCGCAGATGCTTGTGAGACTCCCGTCGTTCGAAGAATCCCACGCGGCCCACTTGCGGCCCACTTGCGGCCCACTTGCGGCCCTCGTGCAGGTGCGGCGGTGGTGCTTCGTAGGGTTTCCGAGTCTCGAATCCCATCCACATTAATTTTACTTAATTAGTTAATTAATGCAGAGTCTGCGCTTTTGGGTCTGAAGATCCGGCCATGATGTGTTTTGCGTTCAGGAGATCGAAGTCCAAAATCTCTTTCAAAATTCTTGCTTCAGCACAGCTTGCATCTTCGCGTGTTTTGAAACGCAGTTCCGTGAGCGAGTGAACATTTGGTTGCGCCGAGTGAATTACGAGTGAAAATGCGACGCTAGATGCTTCCGAAACGTGATTTCGTTAAAATTCGATTAGCTAATTGTGAGGTTAAGTGCGTTCAGGTTTTTCCCTCTCCAAGAAAAAGGTTTTCTCCAAAAATATTTAAAAAAAACTTTTCTTGGAGGAAAGTAATGCCAACTCCAGATTTTTATCTCGTAATCTTGTAGTCGAGATTGGTTGTTTTAGAGGGTTAACGGAGAAAATCTTCTGCGAGAGTTGCTGCACCGAATGCGAATTCTGGCAATTCTGCACAGTGCAAAAAAATGATGCTCTTCGTTTGGGGTCCAAAATGAAAGATGAAATTTTTTTTATAAATGAAAAAATGCGAAATTCTCCGTTCCTTTCGGACAATTGATCGATTGATTATTGATTGACCGACTCCTTCGCTCCGACGTTTTGTTTCCTTGCTTTCGTGGGCGCGATCGGATGTAAAGGTCGTATGCGTTTTGTACCGTGGGTTTTGGACCTCGCCGAAGCCCAGGTCCAGTTGTGTAGACCTCATTGCATGTCGAAGTCGTCTAATAACTCCAAATTTCGAGGAAAAAATCCCGACGAAGGCACAAGCGAATGCGCATGTTGGGGGAAAAACGCATTTTCTATCAATCACATTCAGACACACACGCACACACACACACACACACACACACGTTGACATGCACGCAAACCAACATGACATATAGGTGTTCCAAGTCAAACATAGAAATAAGAAAGTCTAATGCGACAAGGAAATTGAAATACGTGGCTGCGCTGCACGGCAGCCCGAAAAAGGAGCATCCAATTTTTCGTCTCATTCCCCTTCGCCCCCTTCGACTTCTCCCTCGCCTCGCGCGCGAAGGCGGCCGTCGAGGCGTCGGGGTCGGTCCAAGGATTCCGGCAGCCGGGAGAATCCCTTTTGGAGCATTCAACGTGGAGGTTTGCCGAGTCGGATGTGAGCGTGAGCTTGCTGAATGCGAGAGGGAGATTCAAATAGAGGGAAAGTTAGGTTGCTTCAAGGGTAAAAAATAGAAATAATAAAAGGGTCCCCTATTTTTTCCCCCCGTTTTTTAAATTATTATTCACGAATTGCATGAAGCAACTCCTGGCAGAAAGTAACGAGAGGAATTTCCTCCGCGATCGAGACATGATGCATCGTAACGGTGATTACGATCATGACAAGTGACGTGATGATGTAAACCGGCCAAGCGATCGCTCTCGTGACATGGGGTTTCCCCATTTCGTTTCCCTCGCGTCGCGATCGGCATACGCGACGAAGGGGGCGAATAGACTGCAGCGATGTGACGTCACGCGCGTAAAAACATGCATTCACATGCGGAGTCCAGGCCAGTGGAAACGCAACGAGGTAAATAAAACGAACGCGATCGCGACATTCCTCGCGGCGATTGGGACATTCCTCGCGCTTCCGGCTTCCGGCGGCCCCGGAGGATGCGCAATGGCCCGCTTGCCGTCGACGACGGGTTTTCGCGAAAGAATCAGACCAGTTCAGGAAAAAAGGATTTGTTGCGTTTTGCCTCTTTCCTTGTAGTGCGCAGCTGGAAGTAGCTGGGTAAGCATCGGATGCCTAATTAAAAAAAAGTACAAAATAATAATAAATGAGATGGCTACGATTTTCGGTGACCGGCCGACAGCGAGATGCGAGGGATCAGGGACGAGACGACGGAGATGAAAACGGGGGCAGCCTTGACTCCTGGAATGCCGGTTCTCCTCCGTGTCCTTGACTTTCTTTTATCTTTCAGAACGTTCCAGAAGTCTCTCACGTCCTTCGCTCTCTCTTGTCGTGCTTGCGAGGATGGTCAGCCGGAATACCAATAGGTTGCCGGCGCCCCGATGTTGCGAGGTCGTCGCAATGCACGGCGCTCGCGTGGGGCGGGGTTTGCGTGGGTTCGATCGTCGCGACGGGCGGCGGCTTCGTTTACTCGACGGTCTTGGATGATCCTTGCCGTGGGCGTCGTTAGGCGGTTTCATTTTTGGGGGTGCAAATCAAGCATCGGGTGTTCCGTATATCGGGACGAAATGGCCCTTATACATCCGCGTCTCCTCCAGTCTTCGGAGCTGCTTCCGTAATTTTCTGCAGCTCCCTTCCGAAGGGGCAAACGATTGGCTAAAAGAACGATCAAAGCGTAGAAACCTTTCGGGATGGAGTTTCTGTCGCTACGCGCTAGGATCGCCGGAAGACCATGTCCTCGCGTCGTCCACTCTCGCATCGTCTTTCCCCAGTCTCCACCATCTCCCACACGCCTCCGCTGCCATGAACCTCCATCCTTCCCTTCGGTTCCACTTGCCGCACGATGCCCTTCCCGCTCCTCGACCTCCCACCAGTGACATAAGCCGTAATGATATTCCACGGGAGTCCTGCCTGTTTCCTCTCCGGAATGCCGGCCAGCTGTGAACCATTCTCCAACCCGAAGTGAAGACTCTACGAGCCTCTCCCCCTCCGTCCCTACTTATTCTCTTTACCATTTTCCCCAAAATATCGCCTCTTTCTGGTGTGAGGTTCAGTCCAACTGTACCTTTCGCTGCCACATCTTTGCGCGGATTTATTTATTCATTTTTTTTATATTTGCAATTGCAGGTCTTTCTTGTGATATAATTGAATGAGATCAAGGTCATCACAAAGAGGCAAATTCGTTTAATGCTATGAAAATGGAGATTCAATGGTGTGTAGCGTGGTGTCAAGATGTCGTCAACCATTACTTTGAGATCTTCGCGTGTGGATTAAACGTTAAGGTGTGGTTACTAATTAAGGTGTGAAACCTCGTATCCTGATGTTACGAGGTCGCCACGATGCGAACATGAGCCTTCTCTAGGTGGGATTCAGTTGGGTTTGATTCATTCCCTTGCAGACAAGGAATGCAAACCTCTTTGCTCAGAAAGCTATTATGACGCGATGGTCACCTACAACCTCTTGAATCCGGCTTACGTGAAGAACGAGACGACGCAATTCGGATACAACCTCACGCTAAGGTGAGGAAATTTTTTTTTTAAGGCAATCGAGCAGTCAGCAAACATGATGCAGAAACTTGAGCACTATTTTCTCGATAGTGAGGTGACGATGGTCGAGGTCTACTACAGCATGCTGTCGGAAAAGACGATCTCGTTTTCGGCTTACGCCACCATCGACTTCATCAGTGAGTCGAAGAAAGTTTTTCGGGTTGTGATCCGTCCGTAATGCGAACGCATTCCGCAGGTAGCGCCGGAGGGATTCTCGGTCTCATCTTCGAAGGCAGCTGCTTGACGATAATCCAGTTCGTCACGTTCCACGTCTGGTTCTCCCGGCAGTTCATGATGAGCATGAAGAAGAGGATGCGCGAAGAGGACGACAACTACGAGGAGGACGGCAACTATGAAGAGGACGACAACTACAAGTTCGATTTCCAGAGCAGGAAGTCGAGGATGACCATTCGGGACTGCTTCTTCGTCTGAGTCGGCGAGGAGGAGGATTAGTCGAGCGTTTCGCTCGGCGGTCGAGCCGTCGAGTGCTTTCCCATGCGCAAGTGTCTAGTTTACGAGCGTACCGTCGCTTGAGTCTCGCGCGACGTCTTGCAGAGGGTTGGTGTTCTAATCCGAAAAGTATCTCTGTCTAAATTTCTGAGAGTCAAATTTTCTGATCGAGCTTAACGGCTACTTTTTCCATTCCGTCTTGGGGAATTCGAGGAACAACCGAACAGTAGCAATTCTTAAAATACTGAAAAATTCAAATACTTGGAAATTAGAGTGTAAAAAGCAAAATACTCATCTCTGGGGGCTGCGATGTACGAAATATAAAACACTCAAAATACTGTCTGTGAGGGCCCAAATTTAAAAGATGCTTGCAGAAACACGAAATACTTTTTTGTACGTCTCACGGTCGTAACGCAAACCGAGTCCCACTGACGAGAAACCGCCTTACAAAATGAGAGAACACCAGATTGCCAAAAGGGCAGACGAACAAGGAGGCAAGCAACATTCGCAAGCTCCGAAAGGGTGCAGCTTCTCCATCGGAATTTCTTTTTGCGCCGGCGAGGATGTTCGCAGCTGTCAAATAAACGCTGGAAAAAGGCTCCGATCGAAAAACAGTCTCAGGAACAAAAACACAACGATGACAGGCAAATACGACATAGAAATGGGCGTGAAATCGAAAAGAGAGCGATGAGTCGCTTTCGATTCCGTTCACGATGGTTCCCGGGCCGGATAGAGACACAACCGGCATCCATATTTAAAGCAGTTAGGAAATCCGGACTCTTGAAATGGGTCCGGAAATCCCGTGAATCATAGACGGACATTTTAAACTTAATTGGGGCAAAACCTTGGTAAAAAAAATTTTTTTAAATCACTTTTGCCCTTTCAAGGTCAAAAGGTCAACTTAAAAGGCGGGAAAATTTCCGTGGGAACTCAAGGTGGCCAGAAACTTCGAATGATATGAAACCCTTCTCTTATACCCCTTAACCGAAGAGGTTTTTTTTTTGCTGCGTAAGTAGGAGTTTTTTTCAGTTTTTTCAACATCTCCAAATTTACGCAAATACATTTACGCATTTTGGAGTTCCACTCCAAGAAGACGCAGTGGTGCGGCACGATAGAAAAGCTGGCTGGCCCCGTGGCCTTGAGGCAAAACGTCCTTGCGTACGATTCTGACCCTGTCGAAGAACTTTGTCTCTTTATGAGAACGTTCCATGCGGGACTTCATCTGTAAGGGAGTTCCTTGTGAGGTAAATCCGTCCTTCTGCTTCCACCATCTTGCGATATATATTGCGATATTAATAGCTGGCCCGATGTTTCTACGTCGACTCGACCAACTTGGCTCATGGTAATTGTGGGGGGAAAATTATGCGGAATACAGACCATTTGCAGACTTTGAAAGATGTCACGAATAAAGAAGCATAGACATCAGATAACCTGGATTTCTTGTTTCGCTTCTAGGGTTGCATAGAAGCGTCATTTCAAGGTTGGATCAGGCAGCAGGATACAAGGGAATCCTGTCAGCAAGCTCTTCTTTGCCAGCGTTTGTGGGGTTACTGTTTTACCTTAATAGGCAGCAGAGCTAGCTGCGTGCAATTTCGTGGGAATGGTCCTCCTCAGATCAGACAATTGGATGCAATCGGCTCCGATCGTATTTGAGGAAGTCTTGTGCAAAGCAGAATTAATGTTGTAAATGAGAAATTAGCAGGTTTGGCCATACCGCACATGTCGTTCAGGCCATGAGATGCTGGATACACTTCCCCTCTCCCTCCCATCCTCCCCCTCTCCCTCCCATCCTCCCCCTCTCCCTCCCCCAGCCATCCCGACACCCAAGCCAGTTCGAAGCGTTTTGTTTCGCTGTTTCAGAATTGAAACTAAACCATGCTGTTTTAAACTTTTCTGATACCAGGCTCACTGCTGCTGGCTTGCGATTACTCAAATATTTTATTCATTGCAGAAAAGGAATGCAAACCTCTCTGTTCCGAAATCTCCTACGATGTATTTGTCACCTACGACCACTTGAGTCTGGGCTACGTGGAGAGTGATTCAACGACTGAAGAGGGAAATAGCGAAAGCTCACGATGGCAAACTCACAGATAGGTGAGGGTAAATATCGGTTATCGAGTCACACGGGAAAAGAATAGGGAGCAAAGAAGTTGTCTCATGCAGTGAGGACGTGGCGGTAATCGGGATCTACTACAATACGTTGTCGGAACGTGTCATCTCGTACTCCACTTTCTCCATCGTTGACCTCATCAGTGAGTGGATCAGAGAGCAATGCTCCCAGTGGCATCCACCTCCTCGAGGTGTTCCTCACGCGGGTTTTTCCCATCGTAGTTAGCACGGGGGGCATCCTCGGTCTCATCATCGGAGGCAGCATCCTCACCCTCATCCAACTCATCACCTTCCTCCTGTGGCTCGTCCATCGGTTCGCGTCGTCGGTGCGTCCGTCGAAGTCGTGAGGGGCGTGAGACGACCCGGTCCCGTTCCGAGGACTGGGGTGAGGGGTCTGAATCACCGATTGGATTGGAGTTTGGCAATTGAATGAAGCGACTTTAGCAACCTGTTTCCTTTCAGCGACCTGTGAGATTTGCATTCTTCGATGCGCTTCTTGCTTTGGTTATTTCAAGGCAAAATTAGGTTTCTCACTCCTGATTTCTCGTGCCGTGGCATACTTTAACGAGCGAAGGATTGGCGTACGTCCACCGCTGGAAAAATGGAATGAAGTGAAATAGAGTAAAAGCGAATGAAGTTTTTCGTACCCTCTCATAATCTTGGTATTACTTGACGTTCGCGGAAGATTTCGTTCAAAGCCGTTCGTGTCGGCTAAAGCGGATGAGGCCCGGCCGAAGCAGAAGGAACTCGACCGGATGACCGGACTCAAACGATCCGGATCCCGACCTGACGAACCAACTCAAAAACAACGCCGACACGTTGCGTCTGGTTTGCAAGAAACGACGCGAAGGAAGACTTCAATTAAGAAAACAAAAACGTTAAAGAGACAACCGCTCGCATAAACGCAAGACAACCCCCGGTTTCCGGGGAAGATCCCATCGAGCAATTCCCAATTCCGACAAACCGATTTCTCGCAAACCGTCGGCATCGGCATGCGATCGTCGATTCCGCGTCCCGATCGCGATAAATCGACAACGACGCGTCTCCGATCCGATCGCGCTCGACGCGTCCCACCCGCTTTCGTTTTTCTTTTCGGCCCGACCGTGACGACCAGATACAGGGGGACCAATAACACGGTTTAGCTACCTAGTGTATCACAGCATCTCTGGTTATTGTGGTATCTTGTGAGTCGATTCACTGCACCATGGAGTAGATTATGGATTAGAAATATTATGATTTTAAGATAATCACCTTTAAAGATGATGATGTTGAACATCGTCTTCATGGGTTGGAATGGGCTTTAGAGTAATTAATGTTTGAAATGCCCTCGATGACAATGGAAGTTATTCGAGACAAATGAGATGTTCCTTACAGGTGATGATGCCGAACTCACAAATCCTCGCGGTGGGGTACGAGGAATTTTCCTAAGGGAGTGGGGATCAGCTGAATAACGAGCCGGGGGAGGGAGGGGAGGGGAGGGGAGGGGAGGGGCGGGGAGGGGCGGAGCCCCAGCCCCCTTGCGAAAGCGACTGAGGTGAACTGCTTTACCGAGATTCAAGGCTATTTGACCCATACATGCACATCATATGCACATCATATACACATCATATGCACATCTCCGAGAGGCTGAACTATTTCATTGTACTTCCCAGATCCGAAAGATCGACGCGTCCCGATCACTTGTCGACCGCGACAACGAAAGCAGTTCCTCGCTGGCCACCACAGCCGACCGGTCGCCGCAGTTTCTTCTCGTGCCAGTGGGCCCAAGCCAAGATGGAGCCGAAGACGCTGCGGAAGAAGTCGTGGATGTTTCCGGCCTCGTGGGCCGCCGATCCGACGCCCGAGGTCCGCAAAGAGTAGGTCTCACGTCCTCGAAATCCCCCGGTTGGTCGAATTCGGACGAATTCTGCTGCTCGGATGTTTTTTCATGGCAGTCGCATTCGCTTTTCAACTGTCAGTTATCAACTAAGCCATTCGCAAGTAGCTTAAGGTGTCAAGAATTAGCTAGTAGCTGAGAGAGGGGAGATGAGGCAGGACCGCAGATATATCCAGTAGAATTTCCAGCAGTCCTTCTGGGAGACGGAAATCATTCCTATCTAAAGAAGCAGTCATACCCAGACCTGATCTAAACAAAACCAGAAGGGCTGGGAAAAAAAGAGATTCACTTTGAAGAGGTTTGAGACATTGGTTTGTCCCATCCGACGATCCCATGGATTGCCGTTGAGATGCGGAGACGGGGCTTCCGCATCATCCGAATGTAAAGTTTGGTTTTCGATTAGCCTCACCTTCGGGAGAGTTTAATAGCTGCAGACACGGTCTCCATTGTCCTATAGTTCTCTAGACACTAGTCGAAGGTGCTAAGGGAGACCTTGCAGGTTTACCGTTTTGGAATCCGTCGTGGTCGATGCCGTATCGTATGGGAACTCGCGACCTTCCGTGCCTGCGACCGCGCCGTAGGCAACCTCCATCGCCGGCTTCCATCGCGATCGACCGGGCAGTCGGGACGTGCTTCCTTGGGGTCCTCCGCGTCTTCCGTCTTTCCTTCCACCTCCAAATGGTGTGCACGCACTGTCACATGCCCATTGGGAAGTGCAAGACTTCGTCGTCTCCAGGGAGATGGGAGTCTGGACCGTTGACGCTTTCCCGTTGACGAGATTCATTTTTTTTGCGTTGAACAGATCTAGGTCGAAGTGGGACCACGAAGTTGAAAGCGTTGAGGATGGGCAATTCGTGAGTGCGAAAATGGAATTCTCAGGTCGCAGGTTCCCCCAGGTTCCTTTTATGCAGGTGAAATGAGGGTGTAACGTCTCGTGGAAGCGATTCTGTGGGGGGAAAAGTAGCGCATTAACAAAATAACTGGATTTTGCAAGGGGATCTAGACAAGAACTGTCGATCTTCAGAGACCTTCCAAATTTCAGGCGGACGTTTGACCTATTCTGAACCCTTGGTATTCGATGTGCGTTCGCTCCAGCGGGTGCGACAAGAGGGTGAATTCGAGGAACACCTGATCGTGACTTAGGACAAGGGTCCAGATAAGTTGAGAAAAAAAAAGTTCAACGATAGGTAACGATTACCAAAAACGACCAATTTTTTTTAGATCAGTATAAGCCTCTAGTTTCAGCATAATAGGGTCATATATGCACACAACATTCGGTGACAGTAATCTTTCGTTTGTCCATGACCCCCCAAAGCCCACTGGACTTTGATTATGGGAGACATTGCTTCGATCATGCAAGCAGAAGCATCGATCATGCGGACACGTGGAGACTTGCCCCCGTATTCCGCCCCAGTTCGCCGATGGAACAGATACGACGAGCCTCTCCCTGGACAAGCGCCCTGAAACGCGGAGAGAGATTTGAGGGCTTAAGAAGCGTTGAGAGCGTCCCGTCCCGAGAGAAGCGATTCCCACTCTCGCCTTCCTCGGTTTCTAATGCGACCGCGATGAAGGGGTCGCAAATTCAGGGACATGGCAATCGAACGGGAAAAGACTGTAGACGTTCCCCTGTTTATCAGAATTTTCGTTCGCTTACGGCTCCTTCCAGGTATTTTCTAGGCACCTTTCGAAAACTCCAGAGCCGTAAAGCCCGATGAGATGATGACAGCCCAGTCCTACGATTATGCATCGCTTCGTATAGACTAAAAAAAATTTTCAGGTCTCAACGAATCTCGTCTCATTTCCGTTAGTTTCCTTTCATATCGTGAATATGCAGGTCGTGCGATTCCGAGCAATAATAAAACGATCAAGTTTTCACATTTTTACACGCCAGGCTCTAAAAAAGCATTTCTAACGGTTTTTCTTCAAGCACTCCAAGTCCCTCTCGGACTCCAAGCTTCACTCGGTCCCCAAGTCCCATGCAGCCCTCGAGTCCCATGCAGTTCTCGAGTCTCATGCAGCCCCCAACGAAGAAGCCGCTAGCGCTCGACATCTTCGACAAAGCACTGGAGACATTCTGCGACTGGCACGACATGCACGGTCTGTACTTCCTGAGGAACAGGATAAACCTGGGCGTCGCCAAATGGCTCATCTGGGTGGTGGTCGAGTGCAGCTTCATCTCGTGGGCCCTATACCTGTGCTACTCGCCCTTCACGAACCTGATCACCTCGCAGCACACGGTGTCGATGGATATGGATGGCGCTCTGTTGAAGGAGATGCTCCTGCCGGACATCACCATCTGCCCCTCGATTCCCGTGCGGGAGGATGCCGCTCGAGGTATGGGATTTCTCCTCCTGTGGGAAGTCGGGATGGTCGTTGGTTGCGGTCGTGGTTGCGGTCGTCCCCGAATGAGACGATTGTCTCTCTACCGTTTCTTCGGTAGATGGGAATGTCAGTGCTGGATCTATTCCGAAATTCTCTGCAGGCCGGGAAATTTGGCATAGATGCCATTTTCATTTTCAATCGCTCAAATGTTGAAGTTGAACGAAATATGAAATTGAACGCAGGAAACATCGCCCAAGAGGCCAAGTCGCTCCTTGGTCCCGTTTCACATCAGGGAAGACCTGGAAACCATTAGTCGGGTCATAGTCATTGGCATTTCTATCACGTATGTGCTCCGATCCAAGTGATGAATTATGCGTCTGACTTGCCTCCAGCTGTTCAATGGCTTGGGAGAAAAAAATTAGCAGGTGGAGAACTGAAAAAAGGCTGTTAGCCAATCGCTGTTTCTTTCGATTTTCCAGGCATTTTATCTACGAAACTAAGTTCGGCAGAGCTCTGTAAATGAGTAGGCGCTCACTTCGAGGATCTTACCTTTTCTTCATGCAGTATTGAGCAGGTGGGCATTTAAACAATTTTACCAGAAATGCCTGCAAATTAAAAAAAAATTAGATCTTGCCGGTTCGCCATTGATATGATTTAAATGTGAATTATTTCTAAAATTACATAGACTCATTTTTTGACGCTCGCACCTACCAACGCGTTAAAACTCCTTGGTTTATAGGTATTTTTCATCGTCACGTGACCAGAACGTCACGTGACGTCTTTGGCAGCCTGATGGCCTTAAACAAGAAAATATTAAAAAACCCCTTTTATTCAACCCCTACCAGCCATATTCTTAACCTCTCAACACGAAATCGCTTCAGCAAATTTGAAGCTTCATCTCCCAGGTGTTGATTTCCCCTGAATTTCCCGTGTGAATTTTCCCTCCACGAACCGCCTTTTAAAGCACAAGTGGAAGAATCCCTTTCTTGCGCAAAATTTTGTAAGGTTACCCCCTAAGAGGGACCTCGAGCCCCATTTTCAAGATATTCATTGAAGCGAATTTTCCGAAAATGACATTTGTTAAATTAAAAGCTATTATTTTTGCCGGTTTTACGTCATTGTTCAGTTTTCCACTGCTGTCCGATGTAGGCCTGAGCGTCCATACAAGGGTTAGATGTGGGCCTGCTGAATCAGTCCCTTCAGGGCACGTACTCTCAATGTCGAACTGTTATATGTAGTATGCGAACCAACAGCTATTTCTTTTCCATCCCGCTTCCTTAGAAGAAGAGTCCATGAGAATGGTATTGGCCTAAGGGTCCATCCATGGGTTGGGCCTGCGAAATCAGCCCTCTTTGAAAATTGTCCCCAGGGCATGTACCCCCCCCCCCCCCCCCTTCCGAAGTTGGAATTCCTCCTGAGTGAACAACCTAGCAGTTACACACACTTCCTTCAATGACAGAGGAAAGAATGTGTGCATGAGAATGGCATGAGCCTAAACCTCTGTCTGGGGGGCTGGGCCTAGGCTAGTCCCCCATGAAATGTCCCCCCAGGGCATGTACCTCCAAAGTTGGATTTTTTCTGAACTCTGCATCCCAATAGCTTCTTGTGTACCAAATGTCAGATTTCTAACTTCTCTAGAACATGGTTAGAATTAGCGTCAGTCCGTTTTCCCTTTTCGCTGGTGAGAAAACATGCTTGGAAAAGCCGACCCATACAAAAGCTATGCCCGGATGGGATGCACCATGAAAGCTAAATACTCCCTCAGCTCATTAATATCATGTCATTTATACGTGTGCCAAGTTTCACTTTTCCATTTCTGTCCAATTCGAGACGATAATTTTTTTTCAAAACATCGTCCCTCGAAAAAATTCCCCCAGGGGATGTATCGAGACTTAACATTTTTATCGCTGAAACGATCACGTAATCGATCAGCGATTGCTGGCGCACAGTACCAGTCCGACGATATATCAGACCCCCTGTGCCAGGTAAACTTGTTTTTTTTTTTCCCCTAAATATACTTTATGAGATTCCGTACATTCATGTATGTATTGGTGTGAAGCAAACATGTATACAGTTCGTAGTCAATTAAATAATAAATGAGAGCATTGCAACTTTCACATGAGAAAGAGGCGAAATAAATAATATTTATCTTAAAAACCCGATCATTATATATCACCCGATCATCAGCGTCTCTCCACTGATCGGAGAAAGCACCACGTACCACGTGGTAATGGGATTTTCCTCCTTACGTGACGCTTACTTAAGTAATTATTGATTTTTCAAGCTTGCTTCTTTTTTAAATGATGCCTACATGTTTAGAGTCTCAGACCTTGCCAAACCAGCTAACACTCATCCATGAAGTAAATGTAGCGATCGCACGAAGAAATAAGGCAGATTTAGAAGGTCACAAACTCCGTGGTTCTTCAACCGCTCCCAATGGGTGAAAGACATCGTTCAGCCCTTCTTGTAATTTTGAGAAGGCCTGTATTTTTAGAGTTGAAAATGAAATAATGAACGAAATGAAAATGATGTACAAGAACATAAACGGGGAGTAAGTTACCCATACCTAAACCAGTTTTAATTTTTTTTCGCTTAAAATTTGTTTTCTCAATCTGTGACCTTACAGTCACGTGTGACGCCGGAAATAAAATTCTCAAGCAATTCTAAGCACGAAGTCCCTCATCTCTGCCATATGTGACGAAATAATGCTTCCAGCATTCAGGTATCGAATATGGTCGGATAGCCTTCATTGCAGCAAAAAGATTCTTAAGTCAACGTGGAGTTAAATAAATTAAGTAGACAAATTGCACACAGCCTTGATACCGGCAGTCCAACATAAAGCATCTTGCCGAACAATTATTACAATTATTCCATATTGGACATTTTTATTTTCTGCTTCATCACGATGAAGATCACAATTTTGCAGCTTTGGGAGTGCCGCAAGAGATCCTTGCCTACACGTTGGGCGCCCTGAATCGAGGCGACTCCCTGTCTCAGAAAATCCGATTCGACAAGGACCGCCGGGATCGACTGGAAGCGGAACTCAACAACATCCTCGAACACAACCAGACGTCCATCCCGCACTTGCTCGCGGCGGCATCGCTCAGGTACAGTGGCTAGATGCATTTGGTAGCACGTGGTGGTTCCTCAGCTGCATCTAAGCATCGTGCTAACGTAGACTTTTAACACTAATTTGAGTGGACTGGGTGGTCATGGGAGGGAAATGTACACTTTGTAAGTCGAGGTCGTGTAATTCAGGTGTGAGCAGATGATCATATCGTGCGAGCTGGGGGGAGCGTCGGAAATCCTTGAAGCGGACAGGTGTTGCTCGGAGATCTTCAAATCTCGACCGTTGACCTCGATGGGCCCCTGCATCTCCACCCACGGATACACCCGCTATCAGAACTACCCTGGGGCTTCCATGGGGCTCAGCGTCATGCTCCGGGTCTTCAGCTCTTCCTGTACGTTCACTCTCTCTCTCTTACGTCTGCATTGTATGAGTAGCGCCGTTGGCCGTGGAGGGCGAGCATTGACGTTCCTAACGTATTGGATGCGTTATTAATGCATCCAATACGTTAGGAATGTTTTCGTGATATCGCTATTGCGCAAAGTACTCAGATCTCTCTCGAGACCCTCGGCTGATGATGCCATAATGAAACCGATGGGGATCATCGAGCTGAAATCCTACACTTAATATGAATGGTTGTTGAGGATTTGCAGGATTTCCATTGTTCCATTGCTCATCGCAAAAGAAAGAACAGTTTTTTGTTCCAAATACTCTAAAGTTTTCCGAATGCGGAGTTTGCGGCTTTCTTCCTCCCGGGAGACATCTTACACGAATGCAGAGTAATCCCACCCTAGATTTCTACGTTGCGAATTGAGCGAGGATTTTCTCAGGTCCCAGGAATTCAAGCCTCAGTTCATCAGAAGAGCAGAGAAGATATCGTTAAAATGCAATGGAAAAACCATTCTGTGGAAAGCTAGCGTCTTGTTCGATGGCGGTCACGAACGAAAAATATTAGATGAAAAATGCGGAACACCTTGCGAACAGAGACTTTCTTCTGCCGTTGACAGGGTTAAACAGGAGCGTCCTGTCAGATGTGGCCCAAGCAGACGGATACAAGGTCATCCTGACGGCCAACTACGAGTCCCCCTCACTTGCTGCCACGATGAGGGCGCATTCCATCAACCCGGGCAGGAAGACCTTCCTTGGCATCCAAGCCGTCAGGGTGAGTCGTCTGTAGATCCTCGTCCAGTTTGGTTGTCCTGGTCATCCGATGAGCATGGCATCCCCAAGAAATTGGAGAACCCTAGTTTAAGATATTCGAGTGTCGGTTGCAAAATTGTCATTGAAGAGAGATAGGTCTGATTGTCGTAGCAAATATTTTTTGATTATGTATGAAGAAATCTCTGTAGTGGCAACCAGAATTTCCGTTCTTCTCCCTTGGGGCACCCGACCCACCAGGTGGAACATTCGGGGATGAACGTCTACCCGGTGAGGTCGGACGCGTGCGGCGACGTGGACCTGACGACGGCTCCGACCAAATCGGTTCACGACCTCATGGATGACTATCCCTATTCCTGGAACTGTGTCGAGAGGATCTTCCGGGAGGCGACCATCAACTCCTCGTGCAAGTGCTACCCTGCCGACACCCTTTCGTCCGAAGGTTTCCTCGATTTTTGGCATTTCAGAGCCGAATCTCGGATGAATGTCGTGGCATAACAGCACCGTTCTTTTTTTCTCTCTCTCTCTTCCGCTTAGAGCTGCAGAACCTCAACCTATCCGTGTGCAGACCTGAGACGTACATGTGGTGCATGAGACAGGAAGTGGCGAGCGACACGTATGCTGACCTCGTATATGAAAGGGCTGGTGAGCTGCTTCACTCGGATTGAATCCTTTTTCTTCGAAATCTAAATGAGACTTCTCACACGTTCGTTGCTTTGACGAAAATTGTTTCAGTTGTAAAAAAATAAAAAATAAAAATTCGACTTTCTGGGTGAAATGCACCAGATCCGTTCGATTTGATAACTTTTCACAATGGTTTTCCTCGGGTATAATATTACACCCGTCAAACCGAACTCCATAGAAAACCACATGAGATCGGATCAGTTCAATTATGGTTGGTCTCTTTCCTCCCAAAACCCCCCGGGAGTGGCTACCCTGGAGAAGGGGAAAAAAAAAGAAGGAATGAAATTCACATCCTCCAAAAAAGAGATTCAGTGTTCTCCCCAACCTCAGGGAGATGGAACTTCAAATTTGCTGGAGCGGTTCTGTGGTGAAAGAGGAAGAAGTATGCCAAATTTCGTTCCTGTTGAAGCTCTCAGAGAAGAATACGAGGAAGTTGAATTTTGTGGCGTGAAGGGGTTGAAGAAAGGAAATAGGCGCTACCAAAAAGCCTATTCGAGTATGTTCGAATTCGAAAATCAGCTTCTCCTCTGGACTTGATGTTGATTTCACTGATCGTTGCAGCTCCAATCGAAGGAGGCAAACGCTCGACTGCCCGAATGTGCCCAGAGAACTCTTACCATCGAGCACCTGCCACACACTTGGCGACGCCGGAAGATCAGATCCTCGCATTTCCCACTCTCGCATCGCCCTTCCCCAAATTCCACCAACTGCCACACGTCTCCGCTGCCTTCGCCCTCCATCCCATTCCCTCCAGTTCCACTTGCAGTGCTGGAGTCCTTTCTTTTCGAAATGCGAGGCAGTCGTTAAGCCTACTTTAGGGAATTGGACGAAGACTTGATGTTCCTCATTGATGTTCCCTTTTGTCCTTTTGTCCTTTTATTTTTATTTATTTTACCTTTTTTTATGGAGTTCTTGTCTCGGAAGAGAGTGGGGTCGTGTTCACCTACCATATTGTTTGTTTGAATCTTTTTTTGCTTCAATTACGTATCTCTCATGCGTTATATTTCGCTGATATCCAAATTTCCGTGAGAGGGCAAATTCTTCTAATGCAGTGATGTACAACCCGTGGGAGACCTTTTTTGCGGCCCCTTGGATGCCTCCGGCCTCTAAAAATCCATATCCAAAATCCATGCGGCCAATTTCGGCCTATGTTCGAGGGCCTGCGGCCCTCGAACCCCTCGAACAAGAGCCGAAATCTCAATTTGGCCCTCTAGGGGGAAATGGTTGTGCACCATTGTTCTAATGGGTTCATATTGAAAATTTGAAAATCAATTGGGCGTGTACGTAGTTTCAGAATAACGTGCGGAATTCTTTTGATCTTGAGATCCTTGAGTCGGGTTTATGCAAAACCTTCAGTTTTGAGGTCATTGTGCTATGTGCTCTTTCTTGTGTACTTAACCAGCCTTCGTTTTTTCCTTTACAGAGAAGGAATGCAAGCCTCTTTGCACAGAAAGCTCCTACGAAGCACTCGTCACCTACGACCACTTGAATCCGGCCTACGCAGAAAGCGTGATTAAGCATGTAGGATGCAATCTCACTCAAACGTGAGGGATGCGTTCATGGGCTATCAAGCCGTCTGCTGTGAAAGAAGTAGTAATGAAGTCAGTTTTATCTGATGCAGTGGGGATGTGGCGATGTTCGGGGTTCACTACAACATGCTGTCAGAACGCGTCATCTCCTACTCGGCTTATGCCATCATCGACCTCATCAGTGAGTCGACCGAAAGGGAATGAGCTCAATGGCTTCTCACCTCATAATACGAACGCGCTCCGCATTTTAGGTAGCACGGGAGGCATTCTCAGTCTCATCTTCGGAGGCAGCTTCATGACCGTCATCCAGTTCATCACCTTCAACGTTTGGCTGTACCGTCGACTTGTGCTGTAGAAGGAATAAGCTGATGCGGAAGCCAGAAATCTTGTCCTGGCGTCGCTGGATGTATCATCCAAAGGATCCATTGCTCTTTTCTATCCTGAGAAGAGGAAGTCGGGAGGACTGACCACTCAGGATTGCTTCTTTTTCAGACTCGGTGCACGGGCTTTCAGGCTGTAGGTGTCGTGAATATTGGTAGAATAAAGAAACTGCAAGCCTTTTGCAGCTACCCGTGAAAATATCGGTCTTGATGCCGGTCCAGTCGTTATTGGGTGTTCTTGTAGGTTCGTGCTCTTCACTCGTATCTAATCGATTTCTTCAATCCGCCTTTTTCTGTCATACGTGCTCTTCGGCTGCCATTCCCACGAAGCTCGATCGAATTTACTAGATAGTACAAAAAGTACAGATAGTACTTTCTCCTTGTGAAAAACACATATTCAACTTTGGCACTTCCGCTCTACCCCTCCCCAATCCCGGCATGGAATTGGCAAGCAAATGGCGAAAATTGACGGAAGATGAAGATCGAGGAAGTTGAGCGAACCTCATCCCTGTCTTCAACTCTCAGGCCCAGCACGCGACATGCAACCGCGTGGGAGCACTTCAGCGCGGGGCCTCTCTCGGTTGCAATGGGTGTCTCTTGTACAGGGTGTCCCACTCGCTTTGGTACCCGAAAAAGGGCAAATATCTTTTAATCTATTGAACGTATTAAAACGAAATTTGAACTTCACGTACCTTACTCTATGACAATCAAAATGATGTGCTTGGTCGCACTGTAGGCGCCAGAAAACCGGGATAGCAGGCGGAGGAGTCGCGCCTTCCTGGCCTGCGCTGACAGACCGGAGGTACCGCGGGCAAATAAACGTTGGTCAACCTGCTGCTTCTTCAGTGGTACCCAATGAAGGTCGTCCTACCACGGTGCACGGTATGTAGTGCCCAGTCGTACCGACTTTTTCAGGCTTTCTTCGATGACAGGGTTATCTCCAAGGGACTTTGGCCGCCACGTTCGCCGGATTTAACACCGCCTGATTTCTTTCTCTGGGGGATGGACTTCCCCGCTCACATGGCCTTGTTCGGTTCTTGTGAACGCCTTGAGCTCCGGTTGTAGGCCGTTCTTTATCTGCGTCACCTAGGCCTATACTATCGTGCGTGGAAGGATTTGTACCTTGCAGGTGTCCAAGCATGCTTGGATGCAAACGGCGGACATTTCCAACATATGTTGTGACATCGTTTTGATTGTCATAGAGTAAGGTACGTGCAGTTCAAATTTCGTTGTAATACGTTCAATAGTTTAAAGGTTACTCGCGCTTTTTCGGGTACCAAAGCGAGTGGGACACCCTGTAGAAAGTCTCTATTAAATACATAATAGATTTCCCGATCGAGACGTCCCCATGTGCCGCCATGTGTTCCCAGGCGTCCCGCCTTCCAAGATTCAAGATAGTTAGCGATACTGAGAGGCGATTTCACCCATTTCGATATCACGTGTCGAGGTCAAGCGTTCCTTAATTTAGGGTAGGCCTAACCCTCTTAAAGCTAAATATTTTTGTTTTTTTTGCTTTTTTTTGCATATGATATTTGCTTACTGTCTAGTACCTAACGTCAACATTGCCCCCCCCCCCCTTTTTTACATGTCCATGAAAGCATCCAGATTCTTCTTAAAGATAGTCACAGAAGCGTCAGCCACAACTTCCTCATCTAACGCATTCCATGCGTTCAACGCTCTGCAAGTAAAGAATTCCTGCCTCAACCTGAGCCGCACATGCGGTTTGCGCAACTTAAGTTGGTTAACTCTCGTTCTCTTGCTGCCATCAAGCTGGAAAAACCAACCGCACTCGACATTATATATTACTTCAATTATCTTGAAGGCCTGGATGAGATCGCCCCTGCTTAACCTTCGCTCGAGCGAGTACAGTCCCAACACTTCTAAACGCTTCTTTTATGAAAGTCCCCTGACCTTAATCATTCTTGTGGCCCTTAGAGAGATCCCCTCCGTCTGGCGTCCAAAGGGATGCCGCCATAGGGGGGGTTGTGTCAATAACAATACAAGGGTTGCAAGTAGGACTTCGCGCGTTATTCTACCGTTGGATGCGGCGCTGAAAAGACCCCAGTTGGAATATTGCATCTAGTTTTGGAGGCCTACAAATAAGGGCGATTTGTTGGCGCTCAAAGGAGTACAGAGAAGGGCAGAGAGATTCCCCCCCCCCCGCCTGGCTTCCAAAGAGATGCCGCCATTGGGGGTTGGTGTCAATAACAATGGAAGGGTTGGGAGGAAGGGGTTCCCTATTGTGTGACATCAGGGGCTGCACCCTCCTTTCCTGTCGTCTGCTCCGCCCCACCCCTGAGGGAGGGGTGATTGTCAAATGAGTCAAATTATTCAAATGAGTGGATGTATACTATTGATGTGGGGATATGTTTGGTTCGATATGAATCGGCGACGGGAGTTTTGTATTTCTTTCCCCGCTCCGTTGTTTTTTCGTTTTCGTATTCGGAATCACTATTAATTATATGATGGAGATCGTAATTGCGTCATAGGGGAAATGGAATCTCCTACTGCATCATACCTCTTACGCTCCTGTGGTTTGCAGACGAAGACTCATTCAAGCTATGCAAATGCATTAACTCGAGAAGAAAAATGGAAAAATATCAACAATTAATGCCGTGGCCAGGAATTGAACCTGGACATCTGCGGTCAAAACTCAACGTACTAGCCACTATATGATCATGGCTATCGAACTAACTTATGAGATTGTTGACGTATTTACATATATGATGTGAACTAAAAACAATTGCCCCAGTTGCATTGGATTCCAAGTTGCAAATCATATTCCACGTGATCGCGCAGTGGTCCGAATCTCCCAAATGATCCTGTACCTTAACGTCTCGTGCCAGATCGTCGTTTGTCGCAAAAACTAAATCCAATGAAGCTTCCTCGCGAGTCGGTTCATTTACGTACTGAACGAGAAGAGCGTCCTGAACCGCAATGAGAAATTCCCTATCCATTGCGGCACCGACCAATCTATTTTTGGCATGTTAAAGTCTCCGAAGAGCAATACCTGTTTCGAGATCTTGCCGATCCTACGCATAAGTGCAAAATAAGCTGTTTCATCCTCGAGAGAAGAGTCAGGGGGCCTATAGCAAATTCCTATCACGATCTTCCCAGTTGCCCCACAGATTTCGCAACATAAGTGTTCGATTGGTCCACAGTCGGCCGAGGTGAGATCTTCTCTGACGCCCAGTTCAGTTTTAGCGTACAACATTACTCCTCCCCCCTTTTTGCCGAGTCTATCCTTCTGCAAGATGTCGTACCCTTCGATCTCGAATTCCTTATCCGAAATGTGAGAACCACCTCATGTCTCGGTTATTCCGATGACATCCCAAGTGTTCCCAGGCCTTCCTACAACAAGTGTTCCTAATCATGTCCTTCAGATGAGAACACATTCATGGAGCACCTCCTTGCACACATGAACGCATTAGAGAGCACATACCAGGATTTGGGAACACATTAACGTGGTAAAAAAAAGCCTGCAGGTGTTCTCTTACGTGCTCTCAAGAGTTCCTGGAGGGAAAATTTGTTTACAGTGTAAATATTCCCTTTAATTCACGAACGTTCCCTATTGTGTCTTGCTAAGCTCGCATTATGCCATTTTCAAGGAAATCCGTTTTTGCCCCCTTGAACTCTATTCTGAGTTAAAGGGGGCTCCAGCCCTCACTTAAACTTAGTAGGAATATGAATAATTCTATCGCAAATTGTGGTGTGGTTATCTCACGGATTTAATGAAATTTGGCAAATGACGTGCCCAGTGTTGGGCGGTAATGAAGTAAAAGTAAGGCGTTACAGTAGCTAATTACTTTTTCAGTAATTTCCTTCATAACGAGTTACTTTGCAAGGGAATGAAACGGAAGTGAAAACTAGTTCCTTTTTCATGGGCAAAGTATCTGGCGATACCGCAGCGCGTTTCTTTCCACAATGATTGACTAATTTTTCCGGAAAGCAAAATTAGTTAATCATCGTGAGAAGAAACGCGCTAACATGACAACATGCATTCCATTTGATGAAAATTGGGAAGAAAGGCGTGGACATGAAATAGCCTTGAATTTATGGTTTATTCAGTGCAGGTTTTTTTGCCGTACCTGCAAACCTTTGAAATGCGGAATGTTAGGAACAAATTCGAGAGTTCCATCAAAGCAGGTATTTCTAGGGTTTGCGGGGGGATAATCGCTCTCCCTGACGCCCACTTAGAGGTCATACTTTTGTCTCCCGATTTTCCTTGGGTGAGGCTTGGCTCTGTTACCCTGCCCTCCCAGACCCTCCGGTCAAAATACGCCGATGCATCAATGCAAACTATTGCGTGAAGAGTTCTCTGTTTCCTGATGGTCAAGGTACTTTCTGTCGAATGAACTTCAGCATATAACTTAAGAGAGGATATCTAGATTAGCTCAATCGTGTCCTGACTCCATGCAGACAACCTTTGGTCTAATGTTAGGTCTGAATGATAGGCGTTGCTTTGGTTCTGATAGTGCATCTGCACGGAAACCTTTTGTATGCCTAACGTTGGCATCTCTCTCCTCAATTTTGTCCGATTCCATTAGACTCGACGGGGAAAAGAGTGAGTATGAGAATTTATCCAGTTTAGTGATGATCATAATTCAATTTTCATGAAATCAGGGGTAACTTTCTCTCTTAGTGCATGCATCCAGGTTCTGTCAAGGAGGTGGAGAAGCTGTAGAAAGATCTGTATCTTTTTTCAGGAAAAGTAACTTCTACTTGTAACTATTTACTTTAGGTGAGAAGTAATTATGCTGGTAACTAATTACTTTTTCGATGGAGTACTTGTAATTATAACTAGTTACTTTTCACAAGCAACGCGCCCCCCTTTACAGAGAAATGAAGCCCAGCCGATTTTTATATGCTGGCCCTCCTCCCCCGAAATATGCTGTCACATAACGTTCTCCTTGATGGAACACCACCATGCTCTTGTATTATGAAATACAGGGTGCGCGAGTAGAATTGGCGCGAGTTTAAACAGGTAACATCCAGATAATACAAGATTTTCACACCAGCACACACGGCCAGGAAAACAGAGAAATGGCTCGAGAATAACTTTTTTGACCATGTTACCCCTGATATGTGGCCTCCAAACTCACCTGACTGCAATCCTCTTGACTATTATGTGTGGGGCGCGGTTGAAAGGATCACTAAAAAGACTGCCTGTAACAATAAAGCTTTCAAGATTTGTCTCCTGAGATTGTAAAACGCGCCTGTTCTCGCTTCCGAGGTCGTCTGGAGGCTGTGATTGATGCTGAAGGTGGCTTTATTGAATAAGTTCCATGTATAAAGGACTACCTTGCTCTTGTTTCTGGAATTTTCAATAAATGTTTAAAATGAGAAATTTTATAGATGTTTTTCCTTAATGTATTTTCCACACCAATTCTACTCGCGCACCCTGTATTTCCTTTATTATTAACCAGACAAATGCTCATCTAGAAGGTCTTGAAGAACTCTTCCTTTACCTATTATCGAAGACACGTTCCATTAAAAAAAATCGGAAGTAATATTTTGATGAAGGCCATTGGCCATTGATCTTTATCAATGGGAAATAGGAAATAACAACTTTCGCAAAATTTTAAATACAATTATACTTTCAACCAATATATTGTGTGTTGTTTCCTTTGTGATACGAAAACATCATGAACCTAGATGATATCTAGCGGGTTTTAGGAGCGTCAAACAGGAAACTTTTTTTCTGGGCCTCCAGGTCTCCTACATAGTGATTGTATTATTGTTTCATGCTGTATCTGGCAGGGGAAATTCTAGAGTTTCAGCTATACTAGGGTCAATGAACGTATTTCTGACCTTTCCCTTATGATTGCTAGGGTGAACGGAGTCCTTTAGTAATTTGGATAAATTTTGCAAATTCGTCGTTGTCATCAATAATTACACCAATGAGCACAACCTCTGATACGTGCCGAAACGCTATAAGCATAACATACCCTGAAGGATCCATACCAGGTGTAACACAATAGTTTCTCATTCATTTTGTCCACAACTGTCAAGGGAACAAATTGAGGAATTCTCGGGAAGAAGAAATCCAGATAATGATTTTGACTTGTTGCAATTACATCCATTAAACAATTTCCCGTACACACTTTCCCAGGCTCATTATGGTTTATGCACATTTGCATACGTCTCCAAATGAAAACAATGCCATGAAAAATATTTAAAATGCCAATGGTCATTGTCTTGCAGGACTGAGAAGGTATCACTAATTTCTGTCTTTACAGAGGTCTGGAACAATATGCAAGAATTGCCCTAAGTTTTCAGAACTTGGAAAATTGAAAAGTTATAAAAGAATAGGACGTTTGGACATTCGAAACTTCCTCGAAGTCTACATGGGTGCAGATGATGAAAGGCCGCTGGTGAAAGCAGCTGGAAAATATGCGAAGCAAAACTACCCAGATGCATATACTAGAGCTCAATCTCTACCTGAGGGATACATCTTGAAGAATCAAGACTTCAAGAAGCTTCATGAAAGAGCACGGAAGGGTGAAGATGTGGACATGCAGCCAGATCAGCTCTCAGTTGCCAAGGTGTTCGATAAAGTCAAGAAAGCGTTGGAGGGTGTGCCTTCCCTCACAGTGTGTGATTACGTGTTCACAAATACTTTCCTCAAAGGGGTCAATCAGGAACGGAAGGAGAAAATTATCAGGGATTTCGACCTCACCGAGGATGACCTTAAGCCAGGCGATCATGACGTCTTTGGAGTTGGAGTATCTGGGGATGGTATTGTTGGGCTGTTCATTCAAGTTAAAGGAACGAAGCCAGGGGGAAATCCGAACACAATTCTCAACCATCACTTTAAAGCAATGAATCAAATCCAAAAGGATATCAAAATATTTAGGATAATGTGCGGCGAGTTTCTCAATTCAAATGTGAAGTTGGCAGGTTTTGCAGCCTTTCCAATGCTTTCCAAGTCAGACTTGGCCAAAATAATCAAGTGCGACGATTGCAGGAAGGGGATTCTCACTTCCAATGATCTTGATACTCTTCAGAATTTCAACAACTTTCTGGGCCTAGGCAATATTGTATTGGAAAACACTTGGAACCAGGATCCCAAGTCCCTGGTTATGAAGACCTTCAAGGACATATTTGACCTTTATGTTTCTGCAGCCTCTTTTGTTGACCTCCCTCGAAACCAGACTCAGTTGTTCGATAGGAATGAGTGGCAAATGCGAAAGATGTTGCTGATACTTACTCCCCAACAGAGGGAACTAGTGAAAAGTGAGGAGAATATTATTTTCTTATGTGGAGGATCGGGGACTGGAAAAACATTTGTCCTCAAGAAAAGAGCTGAACAGTTGTCGGCGGAAGGTGAAGTGCTGCTGATAAATATCGTCGGAGGATTACTCACTAAGGAATTTCGACGTGATCTGAAGGGTGAGGTGAAACTTCACTTATTCCTATTCCGGACTCATTTTTATCTGAGAAAATTGAAGAATAACTTAGCTGTTAGGCGCACAGAACATTTTTCGTTGCCAAGGCACATCTTTGGGTGATAAGGAGCATTTTTGTTTTAATCCACCGGTCATATCTCGACGAGTTTGGCCCGTTGAGTTGTCACAAATACACACACACACATGTCGCTCGACCTCGCTTTCGGCCAAGATCAGGTTATTCCTACGGTTTGAATTAAAATGATCCGTCCTACGTCCCACGCGATGATACCCTGTCCATCTGTCTCACGAGAGAGAAGAGCAAATAAATCTCTTGCTTGCTGGCTTCCTTGCGTCTATCGTGAGCGCTTTCAAAAGCGTTAAGGCGATGCATGCTGCGACGAATGAGCACGTCATTTTGCGATTCTGCAATGTGAGGGATGAAAAAGACACGAGTAAACTTTGTGTTTTGTTTGTGTTTTGTGACGAATACAGGAATCGTCCCATATTTCATCACGACGCCTGAAATCCCTTAATTCACTGTAGCAGGCGGGTGGCACTGCGGTGATTAATGCCCCGTCGTTCTCGAATGATTCACGCGCAAACTCTCACCTCCTCATCCATATTGAAGATGATAAGACAAGAGCGAATCTCCTATTTTCACTGGAAGTTGCTTCTATTTCGTGAGGCCAATCTCTAAAGTTAATTTCGCAAAGGCACATCCTCAGATGATGAGGAAGAATCACGTCAAATTGATTGATCATTAAACTGGAGACGGGACATTTGGAGAATTCCTTTTGGAATAATACGGAAGGGAGAGAAAAAGGGATGGCAGGAGGAAAGGAAGGACTTAAGAAGGGAGGAAGTGGGGAAAGAAAGAGAGAGTTGATGGGGACAAAAGCACTGTACCTCCAAAATCAGAAACGTTTGTTCTAGTTTTCCGGCAGCAATCAGCAGTTTAGTGAGCACGCCATAGCCAATTTCCCCCTGGTGTGGAGTTTAATGTCATGAAGGATGTCGCTTCGGTCTTCAGGGTGTCGAAAGTCACAGAGGGATTTTCATCAGTTATTCCTCGGCAAAAAAACTTAATTTTAAAATGTTCGGATTCCCAAACCCCATCTGAGGAAAGCCTTTCAAAGAAACGTCCAATCGAAGAAGTGTTGGAGATGTGTCCCTTGAGGAAATGCATTTTGAGGTTACATAGAACCGGTGCGCACTTTCTCGATGTTCGCATTGAAGACAGTTGGATCGACCAGCGCGGGCTTATCGAGTAGCCACCCAGGTCGCCGGACCTGTCTCCATTCGACTTCTGGCTGTGGGGTTTCATTAAAGTCCAGGTTTATGAAGAAAATCCACGCACGATCAATGAACTGAAGCAACATATCACAGAGAAGATAGCTGGAGTTAACCTCTACATATGTGCAACCGTTTCCCATTCGGTGACGGCTCGCCTCAGCAGAGTGATCGAGCTTGACTGCTCAACATCCTGGCCAGTAATCTCCAGGTATTTGCGCAACTTTGCGGCACTTCTCCGTATCTTCTAGAGGATGGTTGTACGAGAGTACAGGGGGCCAGGCTATGGAGGTCGCCTTCAGGGTGACTGAGATGGTACGCATGGTGGCGTTGAGATGGACGTCAATCATGTCAGAGTGCACGCTCCATGCACTCAGAGAAATCGGTAAATCGAGATGAAATACTTCTCTCAATTTTCGCGTTTCGATTTATTTTTCTCAAGAGAAAAAGACATCAACTGGCTTTTCGATTATATCTCTCGCTTCCCGACCGTGCAGGGTCGCCTAAAAGGCGTTCGCAAAACCAAAATGCGTCTATAGCCGAGTCGGAAGGGTGTTTTGAGTGGCTGCGCATCGTCTAGACACATGTTAACCTCCGTATTCCACTTCATCGTGCCGAGGAAGCCCCCCCCCTCCCTCTCCCCCATGAACCCTCGGGCAATGCATTGACAGTCGAGGGATTCACACGCAACCACCTGACTGCATGGCCTCTTCACCACTTCACCTTCCCTCCGAGTCGTGCGAGTGCGTCCCGAAGGGATTCCCATGTAACCGCTTACTTCATTCTTCGAGTCCGGTTTCATACGATGTTTGTATTCCGTTTGGTGCGTTGGTGGTGCGACACGTATGGTCAATATGAGATTTGACTGTTAACTATAGATATTTAACAATCCTTTAAGATTACATGAATTCCAATGGGAGAAAAAGAGCTTCTTCGATAAAAGCCCCGTTGTCTTCCCTAAATGAAATTCGTGTATTCGGGCTTTAAGCTCAAAAGCCACTATATTCCCGCAATAGGACATGCAAGGCAAATTTCGATGTGGCTGAGGTTCATCACGAAATGTTCAATGCGGCAGAAGCGCATAATACATCTGACCTATACAAGCAGAATCAAATTAATGCATTTTTGTCGAGAAAAAAGTTGTCCTCCATGTAATGCGTTTTTATCGCATCCAAAATTGGATGCGATGAAGACGCATCATATGCAGGACAGATTTGTTCACGAGAAAAATGCATCGAACTGAGGCACTGAATTTTCTGTGTGTGTCCAGACGGAATACTCAGGTGTTGAATACACGAGGACTAGGGTAACGGTCTGTAGGGTGCGAGTGTCATCCCCGGGTGGAGCTGGCCTGTTCGTGGCAGGCGATCGCTGAACCAATCATACATCTTGTTTACAGTACACACCACCAGCATGGAATCGTCCGATCTGAACAACGTAGATTTATCCGTTTTTTGATGGCTGAGAGAATCAAACCTGTCGATATTTACCGCCGATTGAAACAGGTTTATGGTGAGCATTGCCTAGGGAGAACATCTGCGCACAATTGGTGTGAAACGTTCGGAACGGGACGGGAATCAACTGATGATAATACGTCGCAGGATTCCACCACCAAGGAAGTCCTTGTCCATGGAAAATGCAGGCAAAGTTATGTTGACTTTTTTATTATTTCGAGGGACCACTGTTGCTTCATTTTCTGGAATGTGTTGAGACAATGAACGCGCAGAGGTAATGCGAAACATTGGCACATTTACTCACGGCAATGAAGTCCAAGCGTCCTGGCCTTTTGACCAAAAAGGTTGCCTTGTTGCATGACAACGCCCGCCCCCATACAGCCCACACTACAGAGGTCATCTTAAACAAGTGGCAATGGGAGGTATTGGACCACCATCCATACAGCCCTGACTTTCCCCTTGCGACTTTCACATATTTGGGCCATTAAAGAGGGCACTGAAAGGTCAACGGTTTCACTCGGACGAAGATGTGAAGGACATGGTCAGAACTTTATTTCAGCAGCAACTACAGTCTCTCTATGAGAATGGTATCAGCTCGCTAGTGAAACGTTGGGATAAGTGCCTTAACAGCAGTCGAGATGTCTTTTAATTAAGCCAAAGTTTCATACACATTTTCAGTGTTGTCCATTTATTAATTGAACGCCCCTTATACTTTTCCTGCCTTTGTGACCGACTATGCGACGTTAATCTCACGGGTGACGGCATGGGAGAGTGTTGAAGAGCGAGCGCATTCTCTGCGGAAATTCCTGAGGGCTAATCTGACAGCCCATTAAGTGTGGCCACTTGCGGTAATTCTTTCGTTACGGGATAAATCATCCGCGATGTTGTCGGCTGTCACTTTCGAAGGTCGGAACTCGGTCGGCGTTGCTCCCGTTGTCTTAGGAGTTTTCGGGGCTGCACGACTTGAGTGCGGTGATGTGAGCTCATGGAGTAACTACATCTCTCCAAGATCGATATCTCAGGGTTTCTATCGCCCGTCATCCCACCTTGAATGCTACCTAACATCATGAGATGCTCTCTGTGGCCGCATTTCGACGCAGAAGAAGATGCAGGCAGGGAATTCAACGTCTAGGCAACCTGCCCGGCATCTAACATTGTCCCTGCAGCACATACGAGGTCTGTTCAAAAAGTTCCAATACTTTCTTATTAAATAATAAACCGGTTTAGGTATGGGCTGGGACTAGTGTAGGAGGGCGTGGGGGAGAAACCGCACGCATGGTGAAACCTTTGCGTTTGGATTAACCTGTCGCGAATCATTAGTGTTGAAATACGGTCGTCTCTGTGTTCTTCGTCGAATTTTCGATCATGCATCATGATCCTGATGCATCATGAATTTGTCCCACAACGCCAGTTAACCAGGCTTACTGCAAATATGTTTTGATCCGTCTGCCAGAAAAAAAAAATTAGAAGAAAACGGCCACAACTTTCCCAAAATGAAGCCTGGTTTTTGCATTACGACAATGCTCCAGCCCACACCGCTCTCACAATTCCAGAGTTTTTGGCAAAAAAAATTACTGTGTCGCTCCACACTCCCTATTCGCCGGACCTGGCTCCGTATGACTTTTTCCTGTTCCCGAAGATTAAATTTCACGTGAAAGGAAAAATATTTGAAGACATTGCAAGCATCAAATGCGACGAGTCAGCTTAAGAGTCTTACACTTCCAGCACTTCTAGAAGTTGCAGGAGCGTTGGGATAAGTGCATAGCATCGAGGGGGGAATACTTTGAAGGGGACAACAATTAATTTTAATGTACATATTATGAATAAAGTTTACGAATAAAAGTACTGGCATTTTTTGATCAGACCTCGTACAGCAACGTCGTCTCTTCGCCTTGGAGCACGGCCACTGGAGAGACGCCGAATGGGCAGACTGTATCTTCACCGTCGAGTCCCATCTTATTCAGCACCATGGAAACGGACTCCTGCGAGTGTGGAGACAGTCTGGATAGCACTTCAATAAAACCTTCATAGTTTCAAGAGTCTCCTTTTGAGGTTGGTCCATCACCGTGTGGGGAGACGTCTATTCAGGAGGCCGCACCGACCTGGAGTTCTCCCGGAAACTGTCTGTACCTCCTCTGATACGTGGAGGACAATGTTGCACCGATTGTCATTCCCTTTGCTCGAGCAATCGGTCCAGATTTCATCCCAGTGGACGGAAACGTCCCACAACACAACAGTGATCCACTTCAAATGTTGAGTGGTGTATTAATATAAGGAAAAAAAACTCAGGAATTTTCTAATATTTGCTCCCACATAGCTTGATTTATTCATCTATGAAAATGAGATTTTTCTATATTCCAGAAAAAATCAGCTTCATGACCGCTGCTTCAGGCATTCTCAAGAAATAATTTCAGGCAACGAAGGCGACTCTGATGATTCATTTGAAGAAATTTCAGTTTTTGGGTGAAATAATGAACGTAACATATTTTAACTTGAAAAAATGATTGATATATTTGTTGTTTTTTTCTCTTAGGTAGCACATTATGTTTCGTTTTAATGATGTTAACAATTGACAGTTGGACGCTTAGTCACATCATTTTCCGCGAGAAATCAAAGTCAATTCTAGCCAATCTATAGGAGCTGAAAAGGAAACTGCTAGCTGTTTACTTAGAATACTTGAAACCCTGCGACGCTGCAAGAGTATCCTGTAGAATATATTCCAGATGAGGTCGTATAATCTTTATATTGATATAAACAGTTCTCTTTTTATTTCCACAAAGGTAAAGTGAACATCAAGGTGGTTGACGGGAGAAAGGAGGGCCTAGAAGTAGACCTTGAAGCGTTGAAAAAGTACTTGCAGAAGAAAGGAAAAGGAAAACATGTTCTCATAGACGAAGTTTCTATCACTCAAGGATTCCTGGGACTCATGACCTCGGAAGCCCTTTCCAAGCACTGGGAATGGGTCGTGGGCATGATTCCTCACGTGAAGTCGATCGCTCTCTCTTTTCGCCCCAACGACCAGTCCTACTCCAGAGACTTCCCTCTACAGGAGATGAAGATCGGTGATTACCAAATAACAGTTTTAGAGGGAGTGAAAAGGAATAGCAGAAAAATAGCCGAGCTTTTCATTGCCATTGGGGATTACTCCCGCCGGATCTTCATATCTCGCGAAAAAACCCTGCCATTACGCATGAAACGGTCAGAGAAGGAATTTCTCCCAGTCCTCTTTCCCATTCCCTCTTGCTTCTCCGTTCATCCGGGCGAATGCAGGGATGAGAAGACCTGTGAGGCTGTGAGGGCCTCACACGCTATTCGCGTCATATTCAAAGAACACTCAAAACTCATCAAAGACTCATCCGAGAAGACCCCAATTTTCGTCGTCGTTGATGGTGAGAAGAGAAGGAATGCTCTTGTGAACGTCTTCACTTCTTTCAACCCGTCCCCACCTCTCCTCTTTCCCTACTTCAGAAGGAGCAGCAAGTCATGGGAATTCCGTGGAAATTCCCCAGAAGGGTCGTTCCCCATCATCGTCGTCACCGAGAGCGAGATGGTTGGATGTCACTTAAAAGGTGTGACAGTGGTTATAGATTTTGCGCAGTCAAATTGGCAGAACTACATTCGATTAATAGCAACGACCGGGGAAGAGAGGAAGACCATCGTGATCGAAAATGAGCAAAAGGAAACTGGGAAGTTTTCCAAAATCACGAAGGTTTTAAACAATTGGAAGATTAAAGAGATAAACGTAGATGAGGATCTTAATGCAAGGCTGGAGATGACCTTGCAGCAGATGGATGGGAAGGATGTCGACACCTTGGAAAAGGAGGCCTTCCCTCTTGCATACTTCCCTGGATTGCATTTAGATTGGGATGGGAGGGAGGACGACAAACAAGAGGAGACAGATGTAGATTTGATGCTTAGGCATTGGCTAATTGGAATATTCGGTCCTACAGCCTCAGGAAAATCCAGGAGAGTGGTAATGTTGATTAACCGAGCTATGGAGGGTAGAGACCGAATCGTCCTTCTCCACCCAGAGGAACCGTTGTCCTTGATAGAATACCAACGGCTATGGCGTGCGAAGGACAATGTGGACCTGATCAGCTTCGATTCTAACAATATCGATTCTTTCCAGCGCATCATCGAACTAGTGCAAAAAGCTCAAAAGAAGGAGAAGGAGAACGAAGGAGAACAGGGGAAGAAGGGGAATGAAAGTGGAGGAGGAGAGGAGCAGGACGTGGGACCTTTAAACGTGGTCGTTGAAGACTGTCCATTGTTAAATGATCTCCAAGGGATCACCGAGAAACTGAAAGATATGAAAATACGGCTGATACTCGTCTTCAAGCCTCATTCACAAGACGCCTCAGTGGATGTGTTTCAGAAAACTAAGAAAATCATTGAAGAGAATTCAGACAGTGCCTTAATAGAACTTCAGTCTCAACCGACAAACATGGATCTCCTGGAACATATCCAGAAAAACGAGACTAGGGAATTTCTGAAGTTGGAAGCGAGGAGCCTGTCCGTAACTTCCGCACCCGCTGCCATTGTCCGTGGGCCAGCAGTGCGATTGTTCATGTGCTCAGGTGGACATTTGGGATACATCTGCAAGGGGATTAAATCATGCAGTAAATCCGTGGCAGTTGCATCCTCCCTCTCACACAGTGACCTTCCAGACCATCAGCTTTATATCCTGGTATCAGATGACGATCTATTAATGTCCTTGGAAACCCTGAAAATCCACTCTGATATCCTTGATATAAAAGTGATTCACCCAAAGGACTTTCGTGGGTGCGAGGCTTCAGTTGTCACCGCTCTGGATGTCAGTGATGAATGGATACTGGAAGTGATCTCCCGCTCCAGAAATCAACTCAACATCATAGACAGCATCACCAGTCATGAAGACCTCTGGAAGACCATGATCGAAGAACAACGCGTGGAGAAATGGGATGGTCCTTCTCCCAAAGACATTGAAGCCCATCCAGGAATCTTACTTCGACTAGATGAGAAGGAGAAGTTTCTGACAGTAAGTCTCTTCTCTCCCTACCCTATAACCTCTCTATATTCTCCTTCTCTATTTCGTATCTTATATCATAACCTATCTTGTCATTTAGGCTGTCGTCTAACTTTAAACTTGAAACTTTATCAGGAACCGTTATATCACGTTGAAACAAAAGCATATACGTTGTTTGAAATCGTCAAAAAGTTAAAGTATGATGGTTCTTAGATGAAAATAGTACTAAATATCAGTAGCTTCTAGAGCAAGCATGTCTAGATGTACACAATTTCCAAGGAAAAACTCGTCATGATTTGCGAAAAGGCATACCATGTATTAATAACATCAATGGAGAAGAGTAAGCTTATGCATTGGGTGATGAGGACAGTGATGAGAACTGCATTTTGACCTCCACTAGGGATGAACAAGTACTTGTTCATTGGAACTGACATTTAAGTGGTTTTCACAGAATTCTCAGACAGATTGAGCTCAGAAACAATTTCAAGTCAAGGTCAGACGATTCATAGATGCTTCAGAAAATTAAATGCCACTTACTTAAAGTAATACTGGAGGAAAAATCGTTGGTCTAGGATTTAAAATTTGAAAAGTAATTGTTGTAGTGGTCACAGTCATTTCCAACCCATACTTTAGCCAAAAGTCACTGCCAAAGTTCCCGCTAGATGGCCATTCGGTGGTTGTCCCACCTACGAGGTGGGACAACCACCGTGTCCCACAGAATAAGGCCGTCTACATGATTCTCAATCCGACCACTCACATGAAACACCCCATAAGAATCTCTTTCGCGGTCCTTTTACTTCCTTATGTTGGACATGCGTATTATCTTTTTTTGGTGATTTCATCCTCATTATACGAGAGTACCTCCTACAGCTATTTAAATGGGATTTGTCAAATTCTAGAGAGCAGTTTTCCTACCGCCATATGGGCCACAGAGCCACCAGAAAGGAAAGCATGGAAGCGATTTTAGAGGACCTCTTGGTCAATCCGCGTACCAAATCCCATGGAACTTGTATAAAGCTTTTAGGATAAAAGTAACACAATGTGCTCGAAATTGGGCAAGAATCTCTACTCCGTATGTTTTTTTCCCGTTTTTCTCATCTTCAAGGCAGAAACTATGAACTTTTCTCCAATATATCGATAGGGAAGAGTGTCTGGATTACAGGGACGCCTCGATCGTGTCGATACATACACTGTTTCCTTCGGAAAGTTTATTCCAAGTCATGCGTTTTTTAACACGTTCACGACCAGCCTATTTTTGCTTGTCCGCCGTGTGGGACCACGCGCATTTTTTTTTTGTCAAAAAATGCGTCCTGCCATCAGGACGCATGGTCCCAGAAAACAGTTTTTTCCGAGTTTTTTTTAAAGTTGAATTTTTTGGAATTTTTTTTGGAACCTGCATCCTGCCATCAGGACGCAATGTCCCACGTGTCAAAAAAATCTGCGTCCTGGCATCAGGACGCATTGTCGCCAACGTGTTAAATTAAGTCCCAGTTTAAAATAGGAATCTTCCTTCCATGCACAATGTTATGCATAAGCGCCGCCAAGTTGGATATTCCTTGATTAAATCCATGCTGGTCCACATTCAATGCGCCTTCAAAAGTCTAAAATACGATACAATAAATTAAATATAAACTTTACAAAAAGCAAGCGCAAAAATAATCCAATTTTTGGAAACAAACGTAATCCAAAGCTGCTAACACCACTAAAAAAAAAGCATCAAGCACGTCAGCCGAGCCATTACATTGGCTCCAGACGTGATCATAATCTGGTAGCGTCCACGTGATGGTTTTTGGTATCAAAAAGAAAATCCATACTCGACTGAGATGCTCCTTAAAAGAGTTGTTTCAATATGGCATAATGATGCAACATACGATTAACTAAATGATTAGTCGCTGAATACCCCGCCTGGCTATATAAAAACGCGATGCTTATCCAAGTTTCAGTAAAATCACTTTTGTAATTACGTCAAGGAAATACTTTGCTCCCCCTCAATATTGCGTACTATTGGGATATGTAAGGATGCCGGTCTGCGTGGGAGCAATCTTCTCTTTCTCAAATTCCTCCCAAGCAGCCTTCCTCTCCTCATCTGTCAACTCCTCCTCTTCCTTGTTCTTCAGGAGGGAATCATGAGTATGGTAGGAGACAATCCAGTGTCTCTGCCGCTTCCAGAGCCTCGCGAGGAGACGGTCCCTTGGGACGGGGGGAATCTTTTGGTCGTCCCCATTAGGGTCAAAGCGGTATAGTTCTCGAAGGTCGGCCGCGTTGAAGTGCCGCTCGATTTGCTGCTCGTCTACTACACGACATGATAGGCTCAACTTGGTCACCTGACGATCGTACATCCTCTCTTCCATCGTCCCCTACAGAAAGAACAGGGGGGTGATTCCATGTCAATCCGCATGCTTTTTCCATGACCCCCTCCAATTTCTATTAAATTCGGCATGCTGATAGTACCTACAGAGAAAACAAACTACAACAAATTTCAGCGGCATGCAATATGTATTCTGAAATGACAATCACAAATTCGACATTTTTGGGGCACTTCAGGCCCAGGGATGACAATGCTTGTCATAGCTCCCTCAGTAATGAAGATCAATACGTGACTATGGTATCGTTCAATAGGTGATGAAATTCGTTATCAGATGATATGTGAAACTCGGTGCTGAAAGCTATGACCTTGCCCTACATGTTTTGTAACGATCTTCAAACTTGACTTGACCTGTACGTCTATCGATTTCGCTTAAAATGTTAGGACATCATCGGTCACAAGCTCCTTCATGTACACCGCAAATTCAATTCCAGTTCAATAGATGACTGCAGCAAACTTGCAATACCGGAAAGGGAGTGGAATACTGGTGGAAGCATCATACTGCGGCTGAGTGCATAGAAAAATGTCCAGTGTTGGGTCTACAGGGGAAGAATTAAGGCCGACCAAAGCTCCTGACATTTCGCAAAATTTCCGGGCCAGACAGGGTCGATTAAAAATGTTTTTTAATACTCTGAAGCAGTGCATTCGAATATTGACATTTGCATAATTAGAACGAAGGTCTTGACATATTATTGAAATTCACGCTCCAAGGTTGTCATTCCGATTTCATCATTTCACAAACTTCTGGAAAAAGGAACTTCAAAGTCTATTTGTGTTCCTTTTAAGATGTGGGTTCATTTTTTCTTCGAAGTGGATGCCAATGACCTGAAATCTTAGAGACATCACCAAATATGGACCGAGTCCCAAATAAGTCAAAAGTATGCAGTTAATGCGTTATGTGATCATATGTTGTGCGCGACACGAATGAATCGATGACGTGGAATGAGTCATCCTGCTTTCATGAAGGAAAATTCGATAGATCCTTCACCTTTTGGCTTCAGTGTCTGGGGTCGTTTCCTCACCTGCGCCCATCCCTCATAATTTTCACCGACACGTATCCAGACACCATTCAGCCTATCGCATTCTTACTCTTCTACTATACAGGGTGGCCCATAAGTAATAGGGCAGTTAGTGGTACAATCAGCTGTCACTACAATTTCATT
Source organism: Darwinula stevensoni (assembly GCA_905338385.1). Classification (NCBI taxonomy): domain Eukaryota; kingdom Metazoa; phylum Arthropoda; class Ostracoda; order Podocopida; family Darwinulidae; genus Darwinula; species Darwinula stevensoni. Next base: position 56,548 of record CAJPEV010000570.1, on the reverse strand, counting down.
ATTATTTTATAATTGTATTATTTTATCATTATTCGTTTGATTATTAATTGACTTTTATTTTAATTTCAGAATCACCAAATATTAAGTTTTGCAAATAAAGAATGCAGTGATTGCTGATTGTACCACTAACTGCAGTATTACTTCTGGACCACCCTGCATTTAACACGTTGAGTGGCGAAGGAGTTTAGAACCACTGTTCTTCCCTATGGCGAAGGTGACACCGGTGTGTCACGTGGCGGTCAACGTGTAGAGATATGCATCAGGAAGTTTCCAGGATTATAGCGAAAAAAAAAACATTTTCATTTTGTTATTATCGTACATCTTGCCCCCTCTTTCAATTCCATGAGAAAAACATATCTGTCGTTGGCAAGAATTAAGCGATTTCTGAATTCTACACTTAGCACTCCTTTCCCAAACGAACACGCGAGGGAAAATGTAACCTTGGCAAAGAAGCGGTATAAGTAGACTTGTTTTAGCTGCCCCATCCGATAGACGCGAGAGAGTGCCTGGACATCATTGGAAGGATTCCACGAGGTATCCAGGATAACCACCCGATTCGCACCCACCAAGTTGATACCCATTCCACCATGTCCTGCCATCAGGACGCATGGTCCCAGAAAACAGTTTTTTCCGAGTTTTTTTTAAAGTTGAATTTTTTGGAATTTTTTTTTGGAACCTGCATCCTGCCATCAGGACGCATTGTCCCACGTGGCAAAAAATCTGCGTCCTGGCATCAGGACGCATTGTCGCCAACGTGTTAAAGAGAAATCGCCCTCCATTCACCCTTGACTACACCGTCACCAGAATACGTCGCCAGACGCCCATGGTTGAAAAAACACTGCAGATTTCTTGAAATAGCGATAGGTAAAAAGATCGAAAAGAGTCGACGGAAAAATCACTTTGATTTTTACATGGACTTCTGCGGAAAGAACTTACGTTTCTGAAAAGGATAGAAATCGTTCCCCTTCGGCTCTGACACACCCGGATGGCAGTGAGGCTTCAACCGTCCCTTTGTGGTCAGTGGTTTCCTCAGCAAGTTCATTCAAACGGAAGTGATATATCGCCCCCATTCGACAAGGGTGTCACAAAAACACCTGAATCGCTTTTCAGATATATAATGTGAAATGTTCTCTGATAGGTCGATAGGTATGGTTCTCTGGAGTGCATGAATGCATTCAAGTTCACGATCTATGCTCTGGTTTCCTCGGAAAGTTAATTCAAGCGGAGCGTTGCCTGTAGGATATCCACCGCCCGGCTCCACGTTAACTTGCTTTCATCGGCGAGGCTAATCGGGTATCTCTGTTGCAAAATCACCGAACATTGTATGACACGTCGCCAGCAAAGGGTCTCCCGAGTGCGTGGATACCCGAAACATCACATTTACTCCCCTTACCACTCACCAGTAACCCCAAGTTTCAGACAGTCCTCTGCGCATCCATCCCCAAAGTACGCTTTCGCCTGAATACCTCCCGATTCGCCTTCAATTCTGTAATCCTGAAATATTCTCTGATATATCGATATACAAGGTGGCGCACAAGAATGTTTCACATTTCATAAACCTGTATTTTCATTATTTATTAAGGCAGGAAACTAAATGACATGCCAGACAGATAGACAATCTCAAAAAAAAAATTTCTTTTGAAAGACTTGCTGGAAGTGTTCACTTTGGATATGTCTGTAACGTACAGCAGTGTTTTCAATAACTTTGTTGAGTATTTTTTGTGTTATTCCTCCGAAAGTTGTAACAAAAGAATGTTTGAGTTCATAAATCGTCTGTGCATATGTGGGGAACACCTTTTCTTCAAGGAATCCCCATGTAAAAAAATATCTGTCGGTCTGGAGATGGTGCCAACCACGGGATGTTCCGTTCCGTATTGATAACGATTGACGATATTCGTAATCGTTGGATTTGATGTTTTATCAAAAAGCGGTTGTTTACATTCTCTCTTCACAGTAGCAGGTGAAGGTATTTCAAGTAATTTATGTACTCAGCATACCCTTAGCTCTGTTATTTTCTGATAAAACACCTCCCTCAAGTCAATTGATTGATGATATCGTTGATAAGTTCGAAGAGAAGACGCTAAGTATGAAAGGGGATATCTCATGACCAGTAACATCTCCTGATCTAAGACCGCCTGTTTCCGTTAAAATGGAGTTTCCTTAAAGAATAGGTGTCCTCCGCAAATCCACACATCATTGATGAACTCAAACGTTCTGTGTGTACAGTACTCAGAGGTATAACGCAAGAAATTCCTGAACAATGCCATTCGAAATGCTACTGTACGTTGCATACAGATTATCCAAAGGAACGGTGAACATTTCGAGCATGTATTTCAATGTTGAAAAAAACTCTTTGAATTTCCCTGTCAGAAGACACGTAATTAAATTTTCTATCATATTAAATAATGAAAATACATGTTAATGAAATGTGAAACATTTATGTGCGCCACCGTGTAGATGGTTCTTAAGAATGCATGGAAACATTTATGCCCACGATCTGTGCACAGGTCCCTCGGAACGTTCATTCAAGATAAACATTTTCCATTACGATATTCCCCTACTCACTTTTGCATGACCAAACTTTCATTGACTCTGGAACAAAATTACCGTTTTCTTGGCACACCCTCTCTAGCACTGAAGTCGGGTTATTGGTCGGAATTTCGGTGGGTCTCATTACAGGCTGACATCTCCGTCATTATTCCATGAAAAAAATTGAAAATTTTCTTCTCTTTCATGAATTTCCTTTCAAGTTGTGATGTAAAATTATTGATTGTGCCGCCACATGTTCGGTTCGTCGTTCGGGAACGACTTTTGCGAAAATTCCGTTTTGTTGCGCCTTTCCTTTCAAATTTCCTATACCCTGTGTGCGTGTGTGTGTGTCTGTGTGTGTGTCTGTGCGCGCGCGCGATTATAGACATCCGCCTTCAGGTTGGAATTTCTCAGGATCATGGGAAATATCATGATTTTTGAACGTCGAACTGCTAGAGACAACCAATATTTCTCCTTTATTATTCCTCTTACATGCATGCCAGTGAGTCTACATCCTCCTGACCTATGAAGTCTTGACTAATGCTTTCTCGAAAAATCAATTCAGTCACGTTTCCCACTGCATGCCTCCTTCCTCGCAAACCACCGCAGACGGTATATCAAATTATCCTATATCATGTGTCGGAATCGTCTACGATTCAGAAAAGACGTCAATTACCTTTCTTGGCGTTCGGGAGGTCAAATTGTGGGACTTTTTCCTTGTTTAGCTTGGGTTTTCTAACCGAGAACCACGCGAACAGACGACAGGACGCAACGCAAAATTCTTTGCTCCACCTCCATTCCCCTTCTCCCAGCTTCCTGTGGCAGGACGGGCCTGGCACTCGCCTTCCCCCTCCTCCTCTCCTTTTCCTCTTTCTCGTCGTCTAGATCTGGCTTTTATATGTGACTGGAACAGGGATACACTTTTTTTCATCCCTTCGCTCTTAAAAAAAAACCATCCCTCTTTCGCCTATTAAAATAGTTATAATTTAAACTCATGGCCTTTGCGCTCGCTGTCAATGATTCTTTGAAATTAAAAAATCTCCTCAGCCACTAATGGATCTTCCTATCTATATCATGATAGCCAACGTCTGCTCTCCCGTTCCCCTGCGTCTCTGTCGGGCAGTGGCCTGCAGAGGTCGGTTTGGTTTTTCTGAACCCGTCTCCATCGTACTGATTCGAATCGTTGCTCACACTCGACACAAAACTCGATCGCAGACTGAACTTTGCGGACTTGATCCGCGGGCTGCGTCGAGATGATCGAGATGACCAGCTGCCCGCTAAGGCAGTGGTGCACAACCTCTCCCCCATAGAAGGCCAAATTGAGATTTTGGCTCATTTTCAATAAATATTTTCAATAAATATTGGTCTTTTGAGACCGGAGGCATTCAAAAGACCGGGAAAAATGTATCAGCGGGCCGTTGAAAAGACGTCACTGCACTAAGATCTCTCAAGGACAGAATTGAGGTTTTCAATGAAGCATTTGCCCACTCCCGACCGGAAATTCGTTCATGAATGGAGCTGCGCAATCGCCTCGCATTTTGAGTCAATGATATGGAGTCGATCCGCTGAAGACAGTTGCTGAATACAGACAGTTTTCATCTACTGGGTAAGCCATAATATCTCATGCAAACTTCTATATTGGCTAAAAGAGCTCAAGAGAGTTCAGCTCAATATGCTATTTTCCCATTTGTTCCATCCAACTGGTATATATGCGTGGGTGAAATCAACATTGTACTCTTTACGTTTTGCGTTATGGACGCCTTGAAGCTGAAGCGTGCGGCTGTGGTTGAGCTGTTCCAGGATGGCCAAAGCCCAGGGAACACCTTTCGTCAAATACAGTTCAGTGGTTACAAGCGAGATTTCGTTTATCGTACTCTTAGGCGTCATCATGAGACTGGCGGAGTTAGTTACAGGAAGCATACTGGCCGACCACGTTCCGTTAGCACGATAAAGCTTGTCAAGAATATGAAGGCATGGATCAAGCGGAACCCTTGGTGTTTAGGCCAAAAATTGGCGATTGAGGTGGATACCTCGCACTTAACCATGCGGCGAGTGCTGGCTGAGAATCTTGCCTTGAAGCCTTTGCAGATGCGAAAGAGTCAAATGCTTGACTCTTTCGCATCTCTCCAATGAACCAAGCTTGACAGAAAGGAAATATGTTGAGCTCTGCTACATCGGTTCACGCCTGACAAATTGGATCGAATCCTGTTGTCCGATGAGAAGCTGTTCCATGTGGAAGGTAAGTGGAATACCCAAAACAACAGGGTCTATGAAAATAGTGCTATGGAATTGCTTGAGGGTGTGGATGAGATGCATAGGACGCAACATCCGGTGTCGGTGATGGTTTGGGTGGGAGTGTCCACCATGGGCAAGACTTCCCTGATTTGTGTGTATCAAGGAGTTAAAATTCGAAAGGAGAACTGTGAAGCAGATATTCTTGAGCCTCATGTGCCCCGCCCGACTCATGATATGTTCAAAAATGGGGAATGGTGGTTCCAGCAGGATTCAGCCCCAACCCACAAGGCCCACGCCACTCATAACTGGTGCCAGAACAATTTGCCGAGCTTCGTATACACTGCTGAATGGCCTGCCTCCTCACCCGATCTGAATCCGATGGACTACTAAGTTTCGTGCAAGTTGGAGCAGATGGCCTGCAATCATCCAAATGTGGTCCCTAAAGTCCCGAAAGCGCTTCCTTGTGAAAGCATGGACCAATCTCCCGATTGGAAGAGGTGCGTGCTGCAATCCGTAGCTGGCGAGAAAGATTGTCAGCCTGTGTGAAGGCCAAAGGGAGCTGCTTATATTATATCGAAGTTATATTAAAGTTTAATAAGTAAAGTAAAGTAAGGTTCATGTTACAATGATGTTATTTTCGAAATCTGACGTCTTTGTATCTCAAAATCGGTATTCACGAACCAAAGTTCTTTGTATGAAGTATTTTGCCTCGACCTGTAGTTCTGCCAGGGAACGTTCAAATGAACCATTTCATTTCCATTTCGAACTCCAGAAATTCATAGGAAAAAATCGAGGTTGTCTCATGGCATCATGAGACGCAGAATAAACTATACGTGGTATACGTGGACGCAGAATAAACTATACGTGGTGAGCTATGGACTGAAGTTAACCATTTGCGATTTTACTCCCAAAAATAAGGAAGTAATATCGTTTATCTCTCTCTTTCCTAAGAATAACCACAAACTTTTCTACTAGCGTGAAAAGTACTCTCCCTCCTTCATTTCGCGCTTTAAAATATTATAGATTCTGCTCGTATAATCGAGTAGTTTTCGATCGCATTTCCTCGCTTTATTGGAACAAATCGCGAACTCCAGTTTTTCTGCCTTTCTCGAAATCGCTCCCTCTTTTCTAAGAGCGCATAGTTTAGAGCTCTCCATGAGATTTGGATTGTCTCAATTCGATTGCCCAACCCAGAAGTGGCATGAAGCTCATTCGGCAATCCAATTCTAGCGACAACTTTGGCAGTGAGTTTTGCTCAACTATGGGTCGGAGATGACTCTGTGATCCTTTTTTCCATCTCCGTAGGGCCCCCCTACAGCAATTACTTTTCAGATTCCGAATCCCATGGGACGATTTTTCTCCCTACTACCTTAAGTGCGCGTTATCCGGGACGACTTTTCCAATTTGATAATATGTTGTCACATGTTTGCCATAGGAGAGAGAGTTCCACATGAGCGTTGTGTTTCTTTGTTTCGAAGTAGATAAAATCCACTTATAGTGTTGTTGATCAGAAGATAGACAGTACATGTTTGCGCAACCGAGTGTAAGCCAACACGAAACATAAATTAGTTGCTCCTTCCCCTACTTCTGGCATCCTAACTAATGATTCACACTTGCTGACCAATTTGTCCGTTCTTCATTACTCGTTATTGAAGGGACCGGGACAAAACAAATGAGCTCATAAACGAACGGGAACCGATGGGTGATCCAATCTGATTGTGTCAAATTCACCCATCCAGTACCTTCAGCTAGGCTTTCATAAAAGCCAAACTGATTTGGTGCATTTAGCTAGAAACTCCAACGAGATCCGCAGCTTCGAACTTTCTCTCTCTTATGCAACCAGAACACTTGCAAGGTGGCAAAAAATGACAAAGAAAGTATTTGACTTTGGGGCTTTATTTGTGAAACAATAAAATTAAGATAGAGCATTAAGCTCTTACCAGTGAAGAACGCAACTCCTGCATTGACGAGAAGAATTTTAAGTGGCTCCACCCTTTGAGCTGATCACAACAACCAATATCCAGTGCCTTTGGCTGATCTCTCTCTGTATCGCTTTCTGTGGGATCTGCGCCGAGGCAAAGATCTCTTTCTATTCTCCTCTGGTGCTCAAGATCTCGCATTTGATAGCGGTAAAAACGATCAAGCATTGCTTCCAATACAAACGAATCTACTAGGTTCAGATCTGGGCTATTCGAAGGCCATATTCCCGCTTCAAGGAAGACCGGAATGTGCTCTTCCAAAAAGGTGAGCTTGAATCGCTGAGATTGCAATGGGGCACCATCATGTTGCAGGGTGACGTTTTCTCAATACTCTTCAATCATTTGAGGGATACAATTTCCAAGGATAGTGTTGCAATATTATTGACTATTCATATTTTCTTCTCGTTCAATAAAGAGCATGTCTCTTTGCCCCATGTCACAAACCGAAACTGAAACCATGACCTTGTCTGTGAAGTGCGTATGGTCAATGAGGAACCTTTCTGAAGTGATTTCTCTCTTCCCACCTTCGACACATGCATAAACTCTGCGGTTTTGAGTGTTCTTAGAAGTGGTAACGGTAAACATATCCTCGTCGATGCATGATCCGGATATCTCGTTTACAGGCGCTGACATCGCATCATGCTTTTCTCTTCATCCCTAAAACTTTGAGAGACTCTTGAAAGCTGGCTGCTTCATTACTTTCATGATTATCCTCTGCAAGCTACTTCGATAAATTGCAATCTCTCTCCCTCTCTCAGTTCTTTTATGCATTCGTCGTTCCTTTGCTTCATTTTCATCCCTCAAGTCAGATGCCTTCTATTGATTCTCATGGTGCTTCCCGGCCATGGATAAATGTTTTGGAGAGCCCAGCTTTCAATTGAATACTAATTGATCCTGATATTGCAGGAGCCGACGTGGCTTGACGCAGGTAAGAGAATCGGAGAGGAGGCGGTGAAGAAAGACTTCCTTGAAAAGGAATCCGGCAAAATCACCTGCCTCTCCGACGAAACGTGGAGTGCTCTTGAGGGAGTTTTACCTTTATCGAAGGACTCTTCCCCTTTCACCGATTGGGGATACGCATGGGATGGTATGTGGTATCGCACCAATACTTCAAACATATACGATATTCTTTACTCATAAGGTTGTAGTAAGAAATATTTTTTTCCTTCCGATGAAGATCCTCATCCTTCGTATATCCAGCCCGTATTCCCATCGATTCCCCTCAGGGTTAGAAAAACGTAATGTCAGTGGTCGACTTTTTCTCGTTGTGTTTAGTTCTCCCTATCGTGGAGGTCGACCAAAGTCTATTTCGATGTTGGTTGATATTACTCACACACCAAGTTCTAAAAAATACCGTAGCACCACGACATCACTTGACTGACTGATAGAACTATTGCCTCAAACTTTACGCCATAGTTTATTGAATGATAATAGGCTATAATTAAATAGGCAATAGGAAACTAGCACCATTCATATCAGGCCTGTTTCTACATTTTATTGTCCAAAATGTCCTGGAGAACCTGCACTCTACGTCGTACCTTGTTTTGAGAGGTTCCACACAATTAAGGGCTACAAAACAACCTGGAAATGCATGAGTTGATGTGAGAACACACGGAAAGGTATTGTTATTAGTACTAATTATTTCTAAGAAATAAAAAGGTTGAACAAAAAATTGCATTTTTCGTTTATATTGGAGTACATTTTCGTTACGCTGCCAGATAATTTAGGGTTTAATTAATTAATAATTGGGCAGTGAAAGAGTTAAATCATGTGAAACGAGGAATATAAGAGTATTTAGTTAGTCAGTCTGTCAGTTGCACCAAGAGGGTTAACCCTCTGATAATAAAAAATTCGCATTACGCGAGAAAAGAAAACAGTACAGCGGTGGCGGCCGGTCTCTAAAAACTCCGCAGCGAGAGAGCTCCATGTTTTCATGTTTGGCGGTGTTTTTTTCCCTTTTGGAACAGGTTGGGGTGGGAATGGGAAAAATTGCTTCTTGTGTACTAGCTATGGTCGCGCCTTCAGCGCCCCGTTGTCCTGGATAATGAATAATTCATAATTTCTTTCCAAAGTGACTAAAACGTATGAAAAGTATGTGCCTGTCGAAATGTACACTATGAGAGGATGAACCTACATTTTCATCGAAATAATTGCTCCGATTTTTTTCTTGCGCGCTTAACTTAAATTCTCTTTATAATCTGCCCTGTGGGGACATATTTGAAAAGTAGGATCTGCACTCAGCATTCGAACGGGTACTTCTGAATCAAGTTTCATTCTTCATCAGTTCTCTCCTTCATTGGATGAAAAAAATATTCGGAAAATGGGATTTTTTCGAGAATGTACCCGCAGTGGTTTAACCTAAAAATTGTTTTCACTGAAAGCAGTACTTAGAGAACTATGTGCCTACCAATTTTCAGCCTTATCCGTTTGTCATTTTCGCTGGTGCAAAAAATGTATTTGAATAGCCCGACCAAACCAAGAGCTACGCCCTGAAGGTATGCACCACAGAAGTTGATTTTTTCTAAATTCAACATCACTTCAATTATGCATGTGGATTAATGCATTTCACCTTTCTATCTCCGCCCAATTTGCCAGGACAAAGAAAATTAATTGATAACGTCTCCCTTTGAATTTATGCCCGTCAACCCAAGTCAGCATACCGTTCAATCTTTGCCAGCGTCAATTTCCTATCGAGCTTACCTACGGTACCGAATATAAACAAGTCTCAGAGATATACATTTGATCAAGTCGGATAATTATTTATGGACTCATGTATGGCATTTGTACATTGCCTGTTTGCGAGTTTGCTCAGAGTATTCGCTGAAGATTCGGATTTTCGATGGATCGAAGAATGGCAAAACTGATGCTGGCACCGTTACCAATGATGCGGTCTTTGGAGAAGTAAAATATACTTCTTTGATCGTCAAATCCGTTCGTCGGAACTAATTTCATTCATTATGATATTGACTTTCCTCTTCGTTCCCACGCGAGTCCCGTATCTTGATCTTTCCTGCTTCCTACCATTTTTATTTACTTTACCCATGCTGAAATAATTTTAGTTATAATTCGCAGATGAAGTGCCTCAGCATATCTTCCATATATATATGTTCCATCGTGAACTTTGCATCAAATTATGGCAGCGGGAACCTGGCTAAGACTATTCTTAGGTGATAGCAATGATAAAAATTTCATGTACTGGTAGAAAGCCGCAATTGCGGCCACAGGCAACTAGTTTACTACATAATCCTCTTTGAAAGCCAACCTGAAGGAAATTATTTTTCATATTTATGGAAACTTTTTTGGCATTCCTCGTATTTCTTTACCAGCTCCTGAACCATTTTGTGAATAGTCCTATTGGAGGCCGACATAGATGTGAACTATTTTCCACGGTTATAAACTCAAGCAGCACTCCTCAGGCTAAACGAAATGGTACATGATGAAAAATCGGCTTACTTATACCTTTCTAGAGGGTCATTGCAATTATATCATGGAAGGTTGGGTGCGCTTCGTGGTTAGTTGTAACTTTTGCCTTTCCAGGTCATAGGCTAGGTGGGATGGGCTAATCAGCTAAACAATTTTGAAGTGATGCGATGGGGCCGTAGAACGGAAACACCGAAGCACGAACCTGTGAGCAGGGGAGCGGGGAGAGGGGAGCAGAAAGGAGACCGGGTAGGTCTGCTCAACTCCAGAGTAATGTTGGGTTTCTAGCGTTACGCGGAGAATAAAGCGTGGACGCCTCTAACCACCAACTCATAATCGACCTGCGGTGCCCTGGACGGGCAAAGTCATTCCAGCTATACCGCACAATCTCGCCATTATAACTGTGGAATGCTCTGTTGAGCACTGTCCGGATGTTAATTTCGGAGCAGAGAATGGCTGACTTCATCACATGTATTCTCATAATGGGAAAGTGTTCCATCCCGACCCACTATATTCTCAGTCAGAGTTCAAAACGCTGTTGATGGAAAAATACGTAAACGCTGGTGATTTTTATGAGTTCATCAAACAGTAAACTAGCACTACAGCATTCGCTTCTTACGGTGCAATGATTGTCGACAAACCCAGGTATTGTTCATTCTGCTCCAAAATATCTGGGGTGATCTACTGTATCACCTGGTTTCGACTAGCCTACATACTTTTTGCGATGAAGTTCCTTCGATTAATGAAAACCCACAACCAGCGCATGTTCAACTCTTTCATTTACATCATTCACAAAGCATCTCGCAGTAGTGGAACTCTTCCTCGCGTGCAGGGAAGTCAATCTTAGCTCTCTGCGTGTTCATCAGACGATTGCATCTCCGATCATTTAGTGAATGAGCTATTTGGATCACTGCAGAGGATCTGCGATGCTGAAATGAGCAGCAAGCCCGTCATTCTGTGTCCCAAGAAAAGGGACTACCGTTTGGTCGATGAAGGAAGAATGCGGAATTTTGACGGTATCGACACCGCGAGGAATGATGACGGCGATGTCGATGCCGATTCATTCCATTCATTCAACATTCCATTCGACATTCCCAGTCCTCCGCGTCTTGCTTCACATGATCTTCAAACTAAAATTGAAGCCATTGTAATGATTCTACGGAATCTCAAGATTGGGAACAACCTTTGCCTCGGCGCGCATATGATCGTGAGATACACGAACTCAAATGTCTCACAATTTGAGGCGATCATGGGTGCGATTCGTGAGAGCGTTCATTCGCTGCTAAGAATGTCACTGGACATGTCTTCCGATATCAGTATACCGTTCCATCATTGTCAATGTCAACCCCCAAGAGAGCTTGACTACGGTATGCATATGAACATGTCAAAGGGACAGACTTTCCAATGAGTTGGCCTATTACAGTCAACTCTCACTAACTCGGACCTCTCTAACTCGAACCTCTTTTTTTCACCCGCATTGTAAGTTGTCTCTCACTTGTCTGTGTTCTTTATTCAACCCAGAGTAGTGAGGACTTCCTATATCTCCAACTTTCCCAAGCGGTCGAAATTTCGTTTTTCCACACCAGACCAGGAAATGTTGAACATGAAAGTATAGTTCACCCGGTCGCACAAAGCAAAGACCTTATACTAAGAAGACTGGGCACTCTGTGGCGGCGCCTTTGATGTCGGGGAAACCTCCTGCCCTGGTGTTTGGCCCCGGAACTACGCAGAACTGACCAATGGGATCATTGGATTGGAATGTCGCGTGAAATATGGCTGTCTCTGGATGCAAGTACTGCGCCTACGTACCACGCCAGGGGAAATTTGGCAAAATGGATGGAGATGTTCCGTTGCATCGGTTTCCCAAGGATCCGGTTGCAATGCAAGCATGTGTTCACCTAGGGCTTTGCACTAGGCCTATGGTCATGGCTTTACATATCATATATGTAACATGCGAATGAAGTAAAATGCTGAGTAACCTCAAAGACCCTAACGAAAAGGTCAACATTTTCGCATCTCGGATTGACAGGCCTGTTAGAATGGGATGATTTCAATTTTGAAGGGACAAAAACAGGCTGTGGATAATTATCTTGCAGCTTCGCTTTGGATTTACAGCCGTACTAGAGCGGCCTGCGACCGCTACGCTGGCCCTGTAATAGATTAAAAGTTTACCAAGATTTTTATGGCCTAGAATGGCATAGCCTTG